>CM035158.1:86119410-86347983 GCA_020205615.1 Panax quinquefolius
TGATTTGGTATAACCATGATCTTTGATGTTTTGGGTAAAGACAAGTGATGAAAATTATCTTTGTCTTGGATGAGGAAAGGAATTTAGAACTACATATACGATTATGAGTTATATACACGTGATTGTGGACAGGAATTGTTGATTGATGTTACAGGATAAAACATTGTTGGTGGATTTTAACATGGAGAAGACAATAGATTTTATAGTCTATTTGACTCTTCTAATGGATCGCTTATTCATTTGCAACTATCGTTGAAAAGTTTTATCATCTACCATATGTTCTAAATCTACGATTTATTCTTGATGAAGACTATTGATAATTTATTTATCTTTAGTCATAATATTCTTATCGAGCTAGTTGTGCTCACCTTTTGTTTCACAATTCCTTTCGTGTAATAAAAGTGTAGCTGGGTCGAAGTGGGGAATAGCGAGGGAATTGAGTGGTGGTCTATAGATGTTGAGGGTGAGGTGAATTTAACTTGGAAGGGTGTTTTGTCACTATCATACAAGATGTCTAATGACATACAACCTCGTGTTATCATAAGACATGGTTGTGCTCATCCACTTCTTCGAGTATATTTACAAGCACTACCTATATAATCTTGGTGTTTGTTTGGAGTATAATACCCAATTAGAGACAGTGGAGATAATGATATGTCAAGAGAAGACTCACCATTGGGAAGAATATGATAGTAATCTTCGCGTTTTCTTTGGGGTTTATTGGGTCAACCAAGGATAATTCTCGTGGCCATATGATATCTACCATAACCTAAAAGCATGGCCTCCCATGTATGAAGGTTTCTTGAGCACTTCCCAAAGATTCTAATTTCTAAAACAGTTTTTGACTATACCTTTATGTAAGGTGACATTGTGACGATCTTCAGGTTGGTATATATTTGTATCCAAACTCACTCATATGTGTTGTTGTATTTTGCACGACAATTGTTGTAATAAAGTTGTAGTTGTTTTTCGTACCATATATTTGGCGACTCAGAATGGGTTGGATGGAATGAACCTATTTTGGGGTTGTTACATTTGGTATCAGAGCTATAAGTAAAGAGCCCCGAGCCTCTCGCTGGTGACTTCCTGTTGATGGGGGATGCACCGAAGCCAGACTCTCCGTAGGGGACGCCGTTCTGCGGTGGCAAACTGATAGGTATCAATGTGAGGTCTTGATACAAGTTGGTGTCCGAGTTACATTTGGTATCGAGCTTAGGGATATGATCTCTGGCGGAGATCGGGGAATAGAACTAGGAGGGGAGAGATGAGTAAATCCTTCGCTAGTGTGTCCTACCTAAGCTTATTTGTTGGTCAGTCATAATATCGAGATATTATGTGATATGTTAATTTGCTCAATTAACCTTTGTTTTGAAGTCGTATTCTAGAATGATATCCGAAATCTGAGGAGATGAAAGCAATGGAGAAATCATGATACAGGGGAGATAGAATCGAAATGAAAACAAGGTATTCTCAACTCTTTGAAATACGAGTAACGTAAATTTTGGGGACGAAATTTCATAAGGAGGGAGATTGTAAGACCCGAATTTTATGAAATAAAAGTATTCAATTTTTCTATTCAAGAAATGGTTAAATTGATAAAAGTTAAAGTTAAGGGTGATATATGAAAATTTTTTTCAAAATACGCAAGGGGTATAAAGTATTCATTATTGTCTGGGAATATTCGTTTGGTCGTGGAATATTCTTTTACGTAGGGAATATTAAATGCGATGACGCTGCAGCCTATTTGTGGGCCCCATAATGTAAGAATAAGCGTCGGAAGAAAGCGACAAAATTAAGTTTTTATAAATAACGACGAAATCGTTATCGATTAACACTTTGTTGGAATACCCGGTTGGTAAAATAAAGTAATACTGGCGTTGTTGCACAAGAGTAGTACGGTATTACACAAAGATTTTGAATTATTGATTCTTACGTAAGAAGGCATTACTCAATAATTGTTACAGAATTATTCGCTCAATATTTTATTTTATTGATTCAATAATTGATGCGTTGATATTTTATATTATTGTTGTTCAATAATTGTCACACCGCACAAAGATCTCCATTATCGATCAATAATTCATATTATTTGAATAATATTATTAGATAACATTATTGGCAATGTCTAGAAAGTTACATCGAGGAGAGGTTTGGTCACCTAATTGTGCGCCAGTAAGGAGAAATTCTTATTGGAAAGCCCCCTCTTTCCTGGGAACTGCCTGGTTGTCATTATTGTGATTCTATAATATTATTTATGAATAATTAATTATTGATTTATATGACAATGAAATATTTATTTGATGTGGATATAAATGATGGATTTATTTATGTGGTTATAAATGAAGGAATTAATGTTGAACATAACCCTAGTTCTTATTAGTTTTGGAGATTGAAGCAACTTGGAGACCATTGAAGATCAAGAGCAAGAGCAAGAGGGGAGCATCAGATTTGCTGACAACAGATTCTATTCTCTTCTCCTATCATACTTTTATCTTTTAATGTCTATTCAGTTGTCGATTCTTGATTTGAATTCATTAATTATGAACTAACTCTTTCATTAAAATTTAAATTGAACTTTTTATGATTATGAATTGATTATTTGATTTATTCTAATTATTTATGTCAAAGTGAGTTGTTTATCTTGCTTTGTGCTTATTGATTAATTATCTGATCAGTAATTACCTTGTTACGCTAGAAGGAATTGACAAAGGAATTCTAGGGTTAGAACTGGGCATGGTGACATGTGACTTAGTTATTTGCATAGTGAATAATTAGGTTTGTGAATAGAATGAGAATATCTATTTGTCGCATATAACACATAAGGAATTGGGATTGTAACGAGTTTAATTCAATTGTTTTGCATAGAGATATAGCAAAATTAATCTGGGTTAAATAAAAGGCATTTGATCACTCGAGAGAGGGCTTTTTGCATTTGAGAATTTCTGTTAACAATTCAGTAGACATAATAATTGGGATAATTGGATAATTGGTTTATAGTTCATAATTGGGGATATTGGAGTCTTAGCCTTTATTTATTTGAATTCATTTATAAAGTAACCTAGTTTTAATTAGTTAATTTAGTTTTCTTAATTAGAAAATTCACAATTTGCTATTGTTTAAATAAAATTGATTTGGTTAAGAGTTAGTAATTGATAATTTTTATTTAATAATTCCTCATGGGAATGATACTCTACTTTCACTTTATTACTTGTTGACCGTGTATACTTGCACGTATTCATTGATTGCGAAATCGATCAACAACCATGAATATTTTTTTCATTGAGGACAATGTCTAGTTTAAGTTTGGGGGCATTTTAGTGTCCTATTGCATATAGTTAGTTATTTACATTGTAGTTCATTATGTTTTCAGGTTATTTATATTTAGTTTTTGCATTCAGTTTCTTGTTTAAAAAAAAAAATTAAAAATCGCAAAAATAGTAGTTAGTTTATTGTGTTTGTTGCGTTTAGTTTATATTTGCATGATTCCAACTGTTAGAGAGTAAAAGTCTATTTTGGCCAATGATGAGACTGGAGTTAAGTAGATAAGTATAGTATTGAATATTCAGGCTTTGATGTGATTTCTTGTTATGAATTGAATCTTTCTGTTTTGAAACCTGGTATAATTAAGGTTAAGACGTTAATAACAACTATGTTGGTGATTAAGTTTAAATTGATACATAATGAATTTCTTAAGGATAATACTAGTTTGAAGGAATGAAAAGACATGAATAAAGGAGATAGCTAAATTTTGAAAAAACTTAAGTTTGGGGGAAATTTGGGATATATAAGCTTCATAAAAAAAAAGAAAAAAAAAAAAAATTATCAAGTGGCTAGTTTTGTTTGGGGCCTTTGTTACTTGAGTAAAATGCGCTAGAAGGGGTATCTTAAAACCTAGCGCCCTAAGGTCTTATATAGTCCGGGAGTCGTTGGTGAAAGCTCGCTAAGGGGTGACATCGTTAGCCTAATGGAATGAGACATTGCACAGATCATGGTTAAAAAAAAGCGGAAAAGGGCAAACGCCTCGTAATGAAAAAAGTAAAGCATAAGTATCCGGATTGGAATCTTGAACTTGGTGGATGTTTGACTTTAGTTGGATCTAGCTTATTCGTGAATTTTGTGAGTTCTCACCGTATGATGCCTTTAAAGAGACCTATTATGTGTTAAATTTGATTTTATATCGTTAACATTGTTGTGGAGCACACACGCACTATATCGTTGATATGATCTAAGATTTGATGATTGATTGGGAAATTATCGATTTGTTTTAATATGATGTATTATCATGTTTACTTGATTTCTCTAAAGTAGGTTGAATAGACTTGTTTCGTCATTCTTTGTTGGAGTCATAGGCATATAGATTAGTTTCATTACATTGCATTGCATAACATTTTTGTGTTTTTGCTTGAAGACAAGCAAATGTTTAAGTTTGGGGGTATTTGATGAGTGAGTTTTATACACATGAATTGGATACATTCGGGCTTAATTTATTGTTGTTCTCTAGTCTTTTAGGATGTTTTTATGTGTTTGTGTCTATTCAAGCATGTTTTATATTGTTTTGTAGGATTTGGGACAAAAGTTACTTGGATCGACGTTCGGGGTGGCTAGATTTGTGTTTTCGGCTTGCCATTTACACAGCAGTCACTTCAGAGCCAATTTGACTATAGTTCCAGACATTATTTCGTAAAACTCAAAGAATGAAAGTTGTAGATCTGCTTCACCTCTTTTCGGAACATCTTGAATCGTCAAAATCGGAGTTCGGACGAAGAAGTTATGGCCATTTTCCCAAAGGACGTCGGAGCAGAAAAATGTAAAAAAAAGGGGCAAGATTCACTTTCTGCACTATAGCGCCGGGGCGCTATTTCTAGAGTTAAATACAGCGCCGGGGTGCTAGGGGGCAGGCTTTGAGCTAATCGGACGCTGCGTTTTGGGCTAATTTTGACACCTTTTTGACTTCAAATTGGATTGGGTTTGTTCTAAAACTAAAATTGGACTCAGAACCTATAAATACATGATGTAAGGCATAAAATAAAAGGAGATTACATAGATTAGACTAGATTAAACACTCCTTTAGATTAGAACATAACCCTAGTTCTTATTAGTTTTGGAGATTGAAGCAACTTGGAGACAATTGAAGATCAAGAGCAAGAGCAAGAGGGGAGCATCAGATTTGCTGACAACAGATTCTATTCTCTTCTCTTATCATACTTTTATCTTTTAATGTCTATTCAGTTGTGGATTCTTGATTTGAATTCATTAATTATGAACTAACTCTTTCATTAAGATTTCAATTGAACTTTTTATGATTATGAATTGATTATTTGATTTATTCTAATTATTTATGTCAAAGTGAGTTGTTTATCTTGCTTTGTGCTTATTGATTAATTATCTGATCAGTAATTACCTTGTTACGCTAGAAGGAATTGAGAAAGGAATTCTAGGGTTAGAACTGGGCATGGTGACATGTGACTTAGTTATTTGCATAGTGAATAATTAGGTTTGTGAATAGAATGAGAATATCTATTTTCACGCACGTAAACACATAAGGAATTGGGATCAGAATTGAGTTTAATTCAATTGTTTTGCATAGAGATATAGCAAAATTAATCTGGGTTAAATAAAAGGCAATTGATCACTCGAGAGAGGGCTTTTGGCATTTGAGAATTTCTGTTAACAATTCAGTAGACATAATAATTGGGATAATTGGATAATTGGTTTATAGTTCATAATTGGGGATATTGGAGTCTTAGCCTTTATTTATTTGAATTCATTTATAAAGTAACCTAGTTTTAATTAGTTAATTTAGTTTTCTTAATTAGAAAATTCACAATTTGCTATTGTTTAAATAAAATTGATTTGGTTAAGAGTTAGTAATTGGTAATTTTTATTTAATAATTCCTCGTGGGAATGATACTCTACTTTCACTTTATTACTTGTTGATAGTGTATACTTGCATGCGTATTCATTGATTCATGTAAATCGATCAACAACCATGAATTTTTTTTTTATTGAGGACAATGTCTAGTTTAAGTTTGGGGGCATTTTAGTGTCCTATTGCATATAGTTAGTTATTTACATTGTAGTTCATTATGTTTTCAGGTTATTTATATTTAGTTTTTACATTCAGTTTCTTGTTTAAAAAAAATTAAAAATTAAAAATCGCAAAAATAGTAGTTAGTTTATTGTGTTTGTTGCGTTTAGTTTATATTTGCATGATTCCAACTGTTAGAGAATAAAAGTCTATTTTGGCCAATGATGAGACTGGAGTTAAATAGATAAGTATAGTATTGAATATTCAGGCTTTGATGTGATTTCTTGTTATGAATTGAATCTTTTCCTGTTTGAAACTGGTATAATTAAGGTTAGCACGTTAATAACAACTATGTTGACTGATTAAGTTTAAATTGATACATAATGAATTTCTTAAGGATAATACTAGTTTGAAGGAATGAAAGACATGAATAGGCAGAGATGACTAAATTTTGATAAAAACTTAAGTTTGGGGGGAAAATTTGGGATATATAAGCTTCGCTAAAAAAATGAGAAAAAGAAAAAAATTTACCGTGGCTAGTTTTGTTTCGGGGCCTTTGTTACTTGAGTAAGTACGCCCGAAGGGGTATCTTAAAACCTAGCGCCCTAAGGTCTTATACGGTGCAGGAGTCGTTGGTGAAAGCTCGCTAAGGGGTGACATTGTTAGCCTAATGGAATGAGACATTGCACAGTCATGGTTAAAAAAAAAAAAAAAACGGGAAAAGAGCAAAAAGCCCCCGTAATGAAAAGTAAAACATAAGTATCCCGGATTAGACTCTTGAACTTGGTGGATGTTTGACTTTAGTTGGATCTAGCTTGTTCGTGAATTTTGTGAGTTCTCACCGTATTATGATGCCTTTAAAGAGACCTATTATGTGTTAAATTTGATTTTATATCGCTTAACATTGTTGTGGAGCACACACACACTATATCGGTGTTAATACCTAAGATTTGATGATTGATTGGGAAATTATCGATTTGTTTTAATATGATGTATTATCATGTTTACTTGATTTCTCTAAGTAGGTTGAATAGACTTGTTTACGTCATTCTTTGTTGGAGTCGTAGGCATATAGATTAGTTTCATTACATTGCATTGCATAACATTTTGTGTGTTTTGCTTGAGGACAAGCAAATGTTTAAGTTTGGGGGGTATTTGATGAGTGAGTTTTATACACATGAATTGGATACATTCGGGCTTAATTTATTGTTGTTCTCAAGTCTTTTAGGATGTTTTTATGTGTTTGTGTCTATTCAAGCATGTTTTATATTGTTTTGTAGGATTTGGGACAAAAGTTACTTGGATCGACGTTCGGGGTGGCTAGATTCGCGTTTTCGGCTTGCCATTTACACAACAGTCACTTCAGAGCCAATTTGACTATAGTTCCAGACATTATTTCGTAAAACTCAAAGAATGAAAGTTGTAGATATGCTTCTCCTCTTTCCGGAACATCTTGAATCGTCAAAATCGGAGTTCGGACGAAGAAGTTATGGCCATTTTCCCAAAGGACGTCGGAGCAGAAAAATGTAAAAAAAAGGGGCAAGATTCACTTTCTGCACTATAGCGCCGGGGCGCTATTTCTAGAGTTAAATACAGCGCCGGGGCGCTAGGGGGCAGGCTTTGAGCGAACTGGACGCGTTTTGGGCGAATTTTGACACCTTTTTGACTTCAAATTGGATTGGGTTTGTTCCTAAACTAAAAATTGGACTTGTAACCTATAAATACATGATGTAAGGCATAAAATAAAAGGAGATTACATAGATTAGACTAGATTAAACACTCCTTTAGATTAGAACATAACCCTAGTTCTTATTAGTTTTGGAGATTGAAGCAACTTGGAGACCATTGAAGATCAAGAGCAAGAGCAAGAGGGGAGCATCAGATTTGCTGACAACAGATTCTATTCTCTTCTCTTATCATACTTTTATCTTTTAATGTCTATTCAGTTGTGGATTCTTGATTTGAATTCATTAATTATGAACTAACTCTTTCATTAAGATTTCAATTGAACTTTTTATGATTATGAATTGATTATTTGATTTATTTTAATTATTTATGTCAAAGTGAGTTGTTTATCTTGCTTTGTGCTTATTGATTAATTATCTGATCAGTAATTACCTTGTTACGCTAGAAGGAATTGAGAAAGGAATTCTAGGGTTAGAACTGGGCATGGTGACATGTGACTTAGTTATTTGCATAGTGAATAATTAGGTTTGTGAATAGAATGAGAATATCTATTTGCCGCATGTAACACATAAGGAATTGGGATTGTTACGAGTTTAATTCAATTGTTTTGCATAGAGATATAGCAAAATTAATCTGGGTTAAATAAAAGGCAATTGATCACTCGAGAGAGGGCTTTTGGCATTTGAGAATTTTCATTAACAATTCAAGAGACATAATAATTGGGATAATTGGATAATTGGTTTATAGTTCATAATTGGGGATATTGGAGTCTTAGCCTTTATTTATTTGAATTCATTTATAAAGTAACCTAGTTTTAATTAGTTAATTTAGTTTTCTTAATTAGAAAATTCACAATTTGCTATTGTTTAAATAAAATTGATTTGGTTAAGAGTTAGTAATTGGTAATTTTTATTTAATAATTTCTCGTGGGAATGATACTCTACTTTCACTTTATTACTTGTTGACCGTGTATACTTGCACGTATTCATTGATTGCGAAATCGATCAACAACCATGAATATTTACTTTTAACATCAAATTTAAATATGCAATTCCCAACAAGTTGTTTTCAACAAAAATTCTATCGACAATATATACATTCCGTCGATTTTATCTTTGGCGCGGGCGGGAAGCTTTGGCGCCAAAAGGGATATTTATTTTTGACTAAATTCCATTGCAATAGAATACTTTTAAGGGAATTAATTCTGATAGAATATTTCGTCGAGAATAACATAATATCGACGAAAAATATTTCGTCAGACTTAATTTCGTCGATATTAACCTCTTTTCTTGTAGTGTATGACTTCCCTCAACATCAACCTGCAACCACTGTTAGTCTCCAAACAAATATCACCAATGCATATAACCTTGGATGCATTTCTGTTTCTCATCCGTACATAGTCAAAATCACCACTAGTGTATAATGTGAAGATTTCATCACGAGAAGTAGTATGGAACCCGAATCAATAATCAAATCATTAACATGGCACTTGAGTTTATCATCACAAACAATGGCTATATCAACATCAGATAGATACACAATCGAATCTTTATCCTCATCTTTTTCCTTAAACTGCTCATTCTTCAAAAATTTTCACTCTCGCCTTATGTGACCTAGTTTCTGGTAGTGAAAACAAATTACTTCTTTTCTATCTCTTGACCTTCCCCTGGATTTGTCATCTTCAGGAGAGTTTCTCCCTTTATTTCTATCTTTACTCTATGCGACAAAAACTTGTAACTCGGCATTAATCACCATGGTATATCTTCGCCTCTTTTCCTCATTAAATAAACTATCCTTGACTGTATCCATAGTCAGCTTACCATTAGAAGCGAAGTTACTCAGCGATACAACCAGCGTCTCCCAGCTATCAGGCAAAGAGCTCAACAACAACAAAGCCTGAATCTCATCATTAATGACCATCTTCATCGTACTCAACTAATTTATCAAACTCTGAAAATACTCAAGTTTTCCGCAACAGAGTTTCCATCCTTGAACTTAGAATTCACAAGCTTCCTAATCAAAAAAGCTTTATTTTGCGCCATCTTCCTTTCATACGTGGACTCCAATTTCAGCCAGAGAGCATAGGCTTTAGTTTCCGTGGCAACATGATGAAACACACTTTGATCAATTCACGATGTAATTAAACCAATAGTCTTCATGTTCATCTTGTTCCACTGTGCGTCACTCTTGTTTGTGGGCTTGACTCTTTCATTCTCAAGTAGCTCATATAAATCCTTGTAGTAAAGCAGATCCTCCATTCTTGGCTTCGAAATTGCACAATTTGTAATAGTGAGTTTAATCATGCAATCTGTTGTCCAATCCTCCATTTAATTCAAACAAGAAAATCAAAAAAATAACCAACCTCTTGAAACTACTGTTGGGAAAAGTAAACCTAAAAATAATCTCAATCCCAGGAATTGCATTTCCCTATTTGTGCAATTAAATAGGAAATCAAAAAACCAAATAATGAGAATGAAAATAATAAATATTTAACCATCCACAAGCAAGACACAATATTTATCGTGGAAAACTCTTAAAGGGAAAAACCACAGATCAAACTTCGAATATCCACTATATCTAAATAATGGGCTTACAATAATCCTTCCAAGTTTTATGTCTAAAACTTGAGGTTGCACATTAAATTGAGAGAATACAAATTTACCTTTAACCTAATTAACTTCACCACCCAAAAACACTCTAAGCAATAAAGTCTTCAAGCGTTCAATTGAACGAAGACGGCGAGTGGATACCCACGAGCAACAAAATATAATTCTCTTAATTTATTCTTTCAGTACCTTCTTGCTACCAAGCTTCTCTCCTGTGAAAAATAAGACTCTCTCATAGTCTTATTTATAGTACTCTTCCTAATCTATTCCTATTATGGATTAAAAATAATTTATTCTCCTTATCAAATTAGGGATCACGTCTCCTTGTCTTAGTCACCAACCAATCTAACAAGTAAATCATTTTTCAACTTGGATTACTTTCATGGGTGAGGACCCTCACCGAACAATAATTTGAGTTTCTAGGAGTAATAGTTTTCATTAATTTAACTTGAAAGTAGAGAACTTTGTGTTAAAATTCAAGTATAGCCAGAGATTGGTTGTCCTGCCTATTAACCGTTTGATAAAATTCCTCACTGAAAATCAAATGGTGATTACAATTGGTAAATGGATTGTAGGGTGATTGAAGGTAAGCTTTTATAGAGTGTCATTATGGATTACTTTTTAGAATTTTTTAAGCATTTAAAAAGTGTATTTATAATGGTTTCTGTCAATGTGCATATGGATATTTTCAGTGAGGAAACAATGAAAACATTAGGAACTTGTACCACATGAACGGTTTTAAGCTGTCCTGAAGGCCGTGCAGTAACCGTTGCGACATTGTTAGTTTATTTAGCTCAGGTGCAGGACGTTTCTCAAGGCATGTGCTGATGAAGGTTCAACTACTTGGGGCTGCCATTCTAATTGTATTATTATGTTGTTCCCCCCAAAATAAAAATTGCAAGGGTTTCATTGTTTTTCTATTTATGTTCTTCCAAAGTCCGTGTGTGTGGAGCATCTCGTTGCCATTAGCTGCTCATGGTGAAACCTGTTACCAAGCTAAATGGTTGCTGAAATAGAAACTAAAATCTGTTGTGGTTTCGTGTATAAATGATTTGGTGTAAAATATGCACACTTGTTTGAGTTAGGCAGAGTACCCATCAAACAATTAGATGTGTGGATTTTGTATACTAGTGAATTTGGTTTTATCATATTTTTGGCAGGGTTATCATCTTGTTTATAAAAAACTATGTTCCGAGAATTCTTCTGCATAACATTCCTATTTAATTTGCAGATGAAGATGACAAACATGCCCATGACCTTGTGTATTTCTTTTCATTGATGCTTTTTTTGGATTATTTCTGAATGGATATAGCGTCAATTTATTCTTGCAAACTGAGACACCCTTACTAGTTAAATTAATGTTTTGTGTGTATAATGGATGAATTTCAAATATCATGACGGTCATCATGGAGTTTTCTGTAGTTGTACGATTTTTAATTATCAAATATTTGACTTAAATGTGGATTACCCCCTTTGCATGGTCTTCTTATAAGACATGTTTGTAATAGCAATTCATTCATTTCTTTTTGGGAATCCTTTGGTTTCAGATTTTCATCAATTTATAAAAGTAGAACCGGAGACTGTTTTTGCCATTGCATCAATCAGCTTTCAAAGATAAGACGACTGTATTTGGTGACCATGAACACAGCAGCTTCACTGGATCTGTCTAGGAGATTTTAGTGAGAAGCAAATAAAAGAAAGGAAGAGAAGAGAAGGCCAAGAAGGTGGAGTCATTTCCTCTCTTATTATCTCCTGACCTATAAAGAGACTCGTTAAAATTAATGTAATTTTAGTATTTTTATTATTATGTTGACACATTTGTTTAATTCATTATATTTTCTATTTTTTATGAAACTTGTGTTAAAATTATTTGAATTATTTAATACTTTATTTGATAATTTGTTTGAATTATTTATTTTCATATGTTGTATAGTGAATATTGTATTTAATTTTATTTAGTACGTCCAAACAAAATTATATACTTATTCAGCATAGTTTAGAAGAATAAAATAATAAAAGATTATTATTCATATGTTTCAGACATATTAATTATCAAATAATTTTTTTCATTTAATATTCAGTTTCATTCAAATTACTTATACATTCAGAACTGATTCATTAAGTTTTTATCAAACAACCCTGTAATAATACATTTAAAAATCTTATTCATCTAACAACGATTTATTTCAAATAAAATTTATTTAACTTCCAAATGCAACGCTTGAACTTGAAATCCAAATATAACGCACAAAATTGGTGCGGTGCGTTTGAATATCTAAGCGATATCAGTCCAAACGCAACAAATGCTAGTTACCGAAGAAAAGAGTTGCCATCTTATTCATAGCATAAAGACAATAAAGAACTATCTAATAAGTCTAACCTACAAGTAAAAGAGCTAGAATTTTGGCCCAACACTATTAATTACAAATTAGGAATCCAAAACTTACCAAGATGAAAGTTGCTACATTATGAAAAGAATATCCTAATATTGAATTGGAATTCATAGCTAAAAGTCACAATATACTCCCCCCTTTCCAAAATTAAAAGTTCATTTTTAATTGACCTTTAAGAAGGATTTTTTTTATTAAAATAGAAATATAGAAGTGATGGTAAAATCATACTTCAATCTAGGTAGAATATAAGTAATGAACACGTTAAGAATATATCAATTTATAGCCTAAAACTACTACATTTAGATTGAAAAAATATAATAGAGAATAAAATAATTCATTTCATTATAGTTGGAATAAGTTATTTCATACTCTCCCTCCCCAAAAGAATAAAATTCATAAATTTGAGAAAAATAAAAATGATTCAATCCATTCCAATAGCAACCAAACACAATTTTTTTTCATTTCATAGGAATGTGTCGTTCTATTCTTACCTTCATTACTTCAATCCAAACGTAGCATGAATGTATCTCCAATTTTAGGATAGATTAAAAGATGCGTCAAAATAATTTCCCACTCCTTCCTTGAATCAAACCATAGCAACCAATCAAATAATAATTCCATATTGTTCAAAAAAATAATAATAATCCACTTCAGTCAAAACAACCAATTTGGATATCTACTATTCCTATAAAAAAAATTAGTATCCATTGTCATTTACAACAACATTGCTTATACTAAAAGTCTATAATGATCCCTTCGAGACCAATACAAGACTTCATTTGCCGATTATTAGCATACTTTCTGCAGTTTCAATCAATAGAATGAGAAATAAAATGTTTGTGAACAAATCAGAATTTTGCCAAGACAATCCCTCGCATGAACTCTTCAGGCGCTACAAAACAGAATTCAAAGCAAATGTAAATGACTAACTCAAAAACCTTGCTTGCAAAAGTGTCCACACGTGAAATCTTTGTTCAACAGTCAACTCTAAAAAGCTTCTCTTTCAACTCAGTTTAACTTGTACAAGATAACTTATTTGGAAAAGGAAAGCTTAGTTATATAACATCATTCAATTAGAAAATGTATATTTAAACATACATAATTTAGATCCAATCTTAATTGAGTAATCAATAATTGCAAATGTTATAGTTTAGAGGGATCTTGGGTCACTATATTATGGCTTATAATAAGGAAAGAAGGCATAAATTTGTTGAACATGGTGGACGTTTTATCTGCAATATGGTTAATATTTAAAAAAGTGACAATTACATCCTTGGTGAATCTCTGCAACAGTAACATCCCAAGATAAGGCAAAAGTTTGGCAGGCTATCCAGTTTTCCTTGGCCGAGACCTGGAGGCCCTAAAGAAAACCCCTTTCCCACTCGGGGCTTGAAAAGAAAAGGAAAAGGAGGCGACTTTAAAAATTTTTGGACTAAATTAGACAGATAAACCAACTTTTGTTGATTGCCCATTGCCCAAAAAAAAAATAGAACTTACGTCGCCTGCATGCATTGTTAACCATCTTGTTGTCTTGACATGAATAGGAACATTAAATCTCACTTAAAAGGTTTAAGTTGTAAATTGTAATGTATTAATATACATGGTGTGAGAATCCATAGGAAATTGAAATGGTCAGCTTCTGGGTGTCAGTGGCGTAGCCACCTTTGGCACGACCGCACCCACTGAATTTTAGAAATTCCAAGAATTATTAGAATGATAATAGCAGTTAATTCTAAATGAAAATTCTTCAACTACTTCATTGTATAATAACATGTATTATTGCTAGTCTTGCAGGACAATGTAAAATAGTTATTTCATTATTTTGGCTTTATGGTATTTTTCAATTTTTATTTCATAATAACTAATATTTTTTTTTTAATTTACATGTTAATATGTATTAATCCATATGTTTCGCAACAAGAGTCTCATTTGGATTTTTTGAAGTCAATTTCAAAATTTAAAATCCATGTGATTCATTTCCTATGTATAGTATGCAGAATTCATTCTTTAGTTTTTTTTTCGATTCCAGATTTGAAATTCTCAATTTTTGTAATTAGAAGTACTTTTGAGATCAAACTAATTATGAGTCGTAACTAAAATTAAGTAAATTTAATTCAATTTTGGATTCAAGAAATTTGCAAATTGAATTCAAAATATCAAAATGAGACCCCTTTTGTTCAACGGAGGGGATTTTCAAAAGATGAGGTCTCGAAGAAGATTATTGTGATTTAACATTGCAATATTAAAAATGGTTGATTTGGTAACGATTTTAAAATTACTATTTTCATATTTTGTCTTGATATATTTCTCGTTTTAGGTGGAAAAACTAATGAAAATTTTAAAGCACAGTGAACTAACTTTCTGACTATGCCACTGTTGGGCGTTGTGGGGGCAGGTTTGCATGCCCCAGTCAACCCCTATTACCCAACTTTCCGCCGTCCCCATTGGGTTTACAAATTCAATACAATTCCCAAACTCAAAGGGCATTAAAATTCCCAACCCCCACAAAGCCCACCACTCCTTCCTTTCTAAACATATAGTAGTTTTTAAGATACAGTTATTTCTTTATAAATATATACAAACATAAAAAATAATTATAAACTTCTCCATATAAAGAAATATATAATTATAAATTTTAATTGGAAACATATAATGGGGCGAGGTTGAGCATACTCTACCCTAACCTCAACCCTGGATATTGGCCTACGTTTTTTCTGGTCCAACTCCATACCCCAGGTCAATGGTCAAAACCCCACATAACGGGTCAGAGTCGGGTACAAATTAACATCCCTAATTACTAAGATAGTGTGAGATGAATGAAATTCAAAAATTTGCCATGTTAATTCCATATTCATTCTCTCGGGCAATTTTCTAAAACAGGTAATAGGCAGATTAAAGAAAGAGAAAGAGAAGTACCTTTGCCACCTGTGAAAAGATTGAACTGGCCAATGGCTTGGCGAAGGAACATTTCAACTCCACTGACAATAATGGTGCCAGCATTTTCGGCTTCTCTTAATAGAGTGGTTTTTCTAGGGGTGTAAACAGCATCGAAGACAAGCTTGTAATCCTCCAAGGTTACCTAAAAACGAAAAGATATAATATTTTCGAAACCAAAATTGAAGTATTCATTTAGTATGATCAAATATAAGAGAAACCTTAGCTACAGGAATTCGATCTGTATTTGGATGCATTCCAATAGGTGTTGCATTTGCAAGGATCGCACCTTTCTCTGGTAGGAAACTAGCCAAATCTTTGTAAGGCCAAGCTTCACCCGACACAGCATGAGCAAGAGACTTTGCCCTATCTTTTCAGACAGAAGATGGAAGGTCAGAAAGATGGGTTGTGATCATCCTCTGAAGGATGCCTTCAGTTCACTAGGTGGCCAACCATAGCATGGTATTCAATTGCATGACAAAGAAGTTCCATCATAACTATTGCACGAGAGAAAAAGGAGATATGAACAATTATAAAAATACTTCTTTTCCATCTCAAAATTACCCACTGGCCTACCATGTGCTATGCAGTGGTTGTCAACCTGATGAACTGGAGAGATCCCCACCATAAAGGAGCATTAGCTCTAGATTCTCTAGAGCTAATTGACAAAAGGTCCAACATAAACTTTTATTATACTTTGAAATCTAACTTTTCGTGTACGTACCAAAACTAATATCAAAAATGACAACCCGTGCTCCCCTGCTTTTGGCGCCAAATGCCAGTGCTCTTCCAGCACCTCCAGCACCAACTAGCACAAATTGTTTGCCAGTGATAGGGGAAGGAAGGGAAGCTTTTCCGTTTGTGCATCCCCATACTGCAAGATTCCAAAATGTCATTACCATAATATGTTATTTGGAATTGGTAACCTTTTAATGGACTAGATAAAATTGCAAAGAAGATGCTGCCAAAAACTTAAGTGCTCTGGGTTGTAATAAATCCAGTATTAACTAGACGAAGATGTCTTTTAAGGGTTTTTCAGGGTGTAAAAGTCCGGAGGTGAAGGTGAGCTGACAATGACATTATAATTAGCATGGCCTTTGAGGTGGTTTACTCTGTTGCTTAGAATTTGGAGTTGTTTAGGTTGTCGTTTGTGATTCTTCTCTACCCACAAATATGGTAACAATTCAAGGAGGACGACCCTCATCATACATATACAAAAGTAGGAAACTGCAAAATGTAGTCAATTTCTGTATCTATGAATTTCTTTAATTAATTTATGATGGGTCATGCATATATTTAAGAACTTGCCCATAACATGACAGATGTAAAGGTTCATCAAAGGGAGTTTAGATGGCATCAAACCCTCTGGCTAAATTAAGACGTAATAATTGATTTGAACATTAGCCGATGTATTTATGATTGGAATAACTTTTGGTGTCAGCCTCAGTACCTTTCAGAGCATCCTCGATCGCAGTTATAGAAGCTTCACAATCTGTATTGTAACCAACCAGCTTCCCATCACTAGATCTCCTTATAATTGTATTAACAGCACCTATAGACTGATAAATCATGCAAGAACTGATTAATAGTTAAAATGACAAATGCAATACATGGAGAGTTACAGTTACAACTTCATGCCATGAAGCGAGCCATCTTGATCATCAAGGTCAAGTTTTACAACTTTGGTTCCCTCTGGTTTTTGTTGGAAGAGAATAAGTTAATGATTAACATGTGAGATATAGTGATATACTTCTGAAAGAAAAACAACTGTCCAGTCATCAAAAAATTTTATGCTATCAATCGTATACAATTACATCAAGGTTTATGATAGATCATTCACGTTAAAAGAAAAAATAAAATAAAAGAATAAAAAATAAATAAATAATTGTAAACTATAATTTTAGTAAAATAAGGTAATCCCTCCTATATATGTTAGTGTGAACCTAAATAATTGGCAGCCTAGCAAACTATACAGCGAACAAGTTATACGGATACCATTTAATTCCACCAAAATTTTGAATATTTATAGATTCTTTCATAAACAAACATATGTATGTAGAGATGTGGATATTTATAATTGAGTCAAACGTAAACCAGCCAACAATGTTCTCCAATTTACTGTTTATTTACAATGCATTGGATTTAGAATACACAGATAAGAAGACAGAAGTTGATATGCATGAAATTACAAAAACATGAAATAAAAGAAAAAATAAAATAAAATAATAAAAATAAAATAAATAATTGTAAACTATAATTTTAGTAAAATAAGGTAATCACTTCTATATATGTTAGTCTGAACCTAAATAATTGGCAGCCTAGCAAACTATCAGCAAACAAGTTATGCCGATACCATTTAATTCCACCAAAATTTTGAATATTTATAGATTTTTTCATAAACAATCATATGTATGTAGATATGTGGATATCTATAAGTGAGCCAAACATAAACCAGCCAACAATGTTCTCCAATTTACTGATTATTTACAATGCATTGGATTTAGAATACACATATAAGAAGACAGAAGTTATGCATGAAATTACAAAAACATGAAAGATTGGGTCAACCTGAGCAAGTGGATGGACTTCATCACAAAACTCAATCACTGCTTCCTTGTATGGTATTCCAACACTACAATTCAATTAAGGAACCAGCATAAACAAAGATTAACATAAATACACAAAACAGGGCGGAGGAATACAAAAATATATATTTCATTAAATTTCTCTTGATTATTCTTAACCAAAGAGTAGAACTAAGATGGACAGAAAATAGTCTCGACTTTGTTTCTATGGCCAGCAGATAAAAAATTTCAAAGAAGAAAATAATTATTAGACACGTGCCAAGATATACATGTCTAATATGTCATACCTGTAACCAGCAAAGTCGGGACTTGAATAGACGCTAAAAAACTCTTTGAGATCATCCACAAGCATTGGGACATAAATCCCATTGAAGCCTATATGTCTGAAGGTAGGATTATGTAACATAGGGCCTTTGCTATGGCTTACTGGTTTTGAAATGAGCCCAAATACTTTAGTGCCTGCATCTACATACTCGATGCCATAAGCTTGCCTAAGGCTGTCTAGAGTAGGCAGACCAAGCACCGAATTTCCTTGAACAGATCCATAGACAAAAACACATCCAAATTTCGGCCCCAATAACTGACTTATAAGACCTCTCTCCCCTGTAGAGTACGCAATCAGTGGGACCTGCAGGTAGCTAGACATGATTAGTTAAACTACATAAGATATTAGTATTAGTAGCCAAAGTAATTCTGATAAAAAGATATTTCTGTCCTTACTGTCCTTGTTTAATAGCAGGTACAATCTAAAATCACATTAATTTTAATACTGATACGGGCAAATACATAAGTATACCACATTTATCTTTGAAAATGAATATGCTTTGGTTGTTCTTTGTTTAGACATACAAACTCTATAAGTTTATTCATTTTGATTGTCAATTCACCGAAATCAAGCGATAATGAGCAATTCTAAATTTTGTTCATGCACATTTATTATTGGCCTATAGTTGGAAGATGATATGTTTGCATTTTACTTATAGTTAATTAGCTATATTACTAAGGGGTTGTTTAATTAGCACTGAATGGCTGACCGATTAAGCCATTCGATTGTATTTATTCGAGGAAAAAAAATCGTTTGAATAGTGAATCGGTTAGACCATTCAAACGATTTAAATTTGAATAACTAAGTCCCATTTTTTTTTTTGTTGAATGGACTGAATGACGGCTGAATGAATTTATTTATTTTTTACAATATTAACTATTATATTAAGTAATATTAAATAAATTTACAACAATTATGAATTTTTTTCAAAGGGGTAAAATAATAAAAATTTGTTATTCAGATGTTTCAGACATGTCAATTATCAAACAACTTTTTTCATTCAGATACAGATTCAGATTCATTCAGTTTTTATCAAACACACCCTAAGCTACCCTAAGCTATATGTGTCATTTCAGGTTTTTGTACTTCTGGCCATAGTTTAGACAATAAGATTTCTATTTGATTATAAGCAACAAGGAGAATACACGGTCATTAAACTTCATACCTGACAATGCGAAAGCAAATGAAAGATCCTTGACAATGCTGTAATACTAGTTGAATTGGAGACAAGTTTGATGATATCTGCACCAGTAGACTGCATGCGTGCAACAAGTTTGCTAAAATCTTCTACCGCAGAGGTCACTGTATCCAGAAAACAAGATACAATTATTTTGCTACTGCCACGCCGACTGAATTTTTGTTCGTCCATAAGGTCAGAAGCTACCTGAATAATGATACATAAAAGACATACAGACACAGTGAATTGACAGAGCTACGATGCCAAACACAATATTAAGTATTACAATCTGCAAACACTGTTAAGTTACTATTCATCGCCGGAGTTACTGTTCATCGTCGGAGTTACTGTTAATCACGATTTACTGTTCAAGAAAAATAAAAAAGGTAGAAGAGAGAGAAATTGTTGCCGTGTTTTGCCACCGTCAAATATAATATGAGTGGAAGAGCTTAGATGGGATATGATTGATGCACAAGATTACTTTTTGGAAAATTACAACGTCGATATCAAGATGAACAAAGAAAAGTTAAAGCAAGGAAACGTCAAAAGCTAAAGCAAAAGACCTTCAAAAGGCTACACATGAAATGGTTTCTATATGTTCTTCTATAAAAGATTACATCTCTTTTATAAAAGATGACATCTCTTCTGAAAAAAGCCTTATTGACTTGCAGGCACATATTCAAGTAGAGCAAGAAAACGAAAAAGAGAATATTCCCAATTTTGGGGCTACAAACAGTTATGACGTGTCCATGGAGATTCTTAAAGTTCCAAAAGTTGAACTAGAGATAGCATATGAGCAACAAATTGAGAAAAACTTTGAAGTTGCTTTTGAATTGTTAGTTACCGAAAAAGGACGATTCAAGAAGTTGATCCAATAAAGTTAACATTGTTGACTTCGTTGTTCCAAAAAACTTCTTTTCAGCAGAATACAAAAGTGATGTTCTCATCAATTCTCTTTCCAAAAAAATTTTAGCCTTACCACATGATGATGTTGTCAAAGGTGTTCCAAAATGTTCTTCTGTTACAGAGGAGTTCATGTCTTATTCTATCATATTATAAAACTCAAGGTCGAGTTTTCTCCAACAAGAGGAGAATGATGGGAACCCCAAGTTAAGAACAAACAAGAGATTTTTTATATTTATTATTTGGACTTTTTATGATGTTTAATATAAAAGTAGTTGATGTGATTTATGTATTTATTTATTAGTGAGGATTTAGGACATTAATTAATTATTTAAATTATTAATAAGGGTATTTTAGTCGTTTCCACAAATAACATTAGGGTTTTGTCTCTTTAAATAGTGATGTAATCCCCGCAAGTTATTTAGACTACATATTATTGATATTGAAGTTGATTATTTTATTCATACCGTATATGTATTTTATCCATCTTGGTGTTGATATGCGGAGTTGATACACTTAAGAGATCTTAGTGGTTTAAACGTAAAGTTTAAATCCTAATTTATTTTTTATTAATTCTTCATTCTAAATCTGTATTGCATCAAGGAGACTCAATCACTACATTTTTTCATGCAAGTAGAAATGATTTTGATGGAAATGAGTGCAAAAACATACTAAATACTCAAAACTATGCCCAAAAAAGGCTATTGAGTAACTCATAGTTATAAGCTCTACGTACACATGTAAATGGTGTCAAAAGTAAATAGGTATGCCATGCCTTTATCATAAATAAAAAATACTATTTGCTCGGTGATCTTCATATTATACATTAGTGACAAAGCCAATTACATACCTTCAGCTCAAAATCAATATAATCTGCTCCCAATTCTTTAGCTGAACGAAGTACTTCCAGTCTCACATTTTCGTCACCATCATACTGACCACCGTCCCATTTTGGCCTGAAATAATGAAATATATTTTATACAAGTTTAAATTAAGAATTTCTTTATTATGATCTACTTGTAAAGTAAAATTTAGTGGTTAACTTTTAATTTAATATTTTTATAAATGTTAATACGGTTTCGATGACTGGAAATTTAGTTATAGACAAATCCAGAGATGAGTATCACATTTTATTGTAATTCTTTACACAGCTATATTATAATATTCTGAAAAAGTCTACTTACATAAATTAATTTACTTCGGATATTTTTGATGCAATAGTGAGTTTATGAGAAATTTATTTTACTGTAATTATTGGAAGTTACTACTGTTACATGAAAAGGTAATTTCTTTTCAACGTATAACTTAAAATGTAATTTAATGCAATAATTTGCACTGTGTATAATTAATAAAATGTTAATACAGTTTCAGCCTTATATATGTGACTATGCATGTGAAAGTAGCAACTTAGCATTAAAATTAGTAACATAAATTGTTACGCCTCCTCTAAAATAAAAAAGTCATGACTTTTTAAAGTCAATTAGGAAAAAAATAATTAAACATTGATGTTTACTATGTAAGTTTTGAAATCAACAAATTTTGTAATTAGTGGTACTTTTTTGATAGTTTATAATAATAAAATTCATGTTTTTGCATTTTAGGATTTTGCAAAATAACTGTAAACAGTCAAAATGAAACTTTTTTTGGAGAGGAGGGAGTAAATTCTTTACTTTTCATGCAAATCCATTATCCATCTAAGATAAGGACAGGAACATGTCGAGGTTTAATTTTCCCACCTAACAGTTACACGTGTTTGAGAGGATTAGGAGAGAATTGAGGAGAAGATAGTTTATTTTCTCTCCTCTGTATGGGAATTTTGTTAATAAAAATAAATTATCTTCTTTATGTTGGAGGCATTTGGGTGGTGAGTAGAAAAGAAAATAAGAGATACAAATACATTTCTAGATGACTACTTTTTCAAACATATCCTATGCTTGCTAAAAGTAGTAGTAGTGTCTTTGTCTTGATAATATTCAATTTATGTAGAATATAAGTAAATGGGTTTATATTAAATTATTAACAGAAAATGTTGGGGACATGGCAATTGCATTTTTTAGACAAATATGCACTGTTATTAAAATGATGATGAACCACCACACAATAGTTATCAAGGGCATAGTTTCCCAAATAAAATTAATCGCCATGTTCCAAACATTTTTGCCAAGTTAAACATCAACTCAACTCCTCATAAGTAACTACTGTATGTTAGGAATTTTATGGTAGTTTCTAAAATTATAAATATATCTCTACTTTTTGGAATGGACAAAAATAAAAAAATGTATATTTAATTTCGAATCGGAAACATAGAGAGTATTATTACCATATCCTAATGGAAATTGTATTTTCACATGACTTTTTAATATTTTCACATGTGAAGTGTTAGCAACAGTAAAAACCGTCTAACTACGTTTTTTATGTGGAAATATCAGTTTCCTATCCTAATTTATCAGAGGAGAACATGATGTGACACATTCATCCCAATATAAAAATTTGGCTTCACTTCAAATCAAAAGTTATATAGGACAATAGTAATAAACTAATAATACCATATCTCTTCAATTCTCTCGTTTCCCTTTTATACCCCAAATTAGCCCTCTCAAACAGACGGCTACAATAATACGAAAGGAAACAATGAATTCATATCTATTCATCCCTTAAAGCAATTACTCATAAATGTATAAGCTGTAAAACTTTACCAAAGCAAGGAAAAGGAAAATATCCAAGAAACAAAAACAGATTTACATACCTACATACAATAATAACTGGCAATGGCTTATTCTTTAAGATTACTTCAAGGTCCTGCCGAGGCCTAAAGTTCTTAACACAATCCAGCCTGACCTCAACTATATCTGCCCCTTCTTCTTTAGCCTTGTACATATCGCACACCATCTGTTCAACGGAATGACTCATTAATGGGGCACAAATCATTGCTGTATTTTTCAAAACCCCAACACTACCCATTTGGGTAATAGCTTAAATTTTAACCAAAAACTCCAAAAATGTGCAATATATGTGAGAAGTGAAGAACAGGGGCTACGATATTGGATTTATATAGATAAAAGGGGGAATGGTCAGCGGTAGGATAGCATTGTCAATTTGGTTGTTGGTGTATCAGTTTGGTGAGTCCTAAATGGATTCCAACACTACCCATTTCCAGAAATTACATAAAAAAATAAAAATGTTAAAAAAATTGTGCATTTTTAGCAATATATTTATATGCAGTGTTATTGATAGGAAGGAAGAATTGGCATATTAAGTAATTGGTTTAAAAGAGTTGAATAATCTTTTCTTGTAATAAAACAAAACCAACAAAAAATAATCAAGAAAAGATGCCAAGAGTTTGAACTATTGAATATATTTATGAAATTGATTTTTCCAAGTGAAAATGATAGTTTTATAAGATATCTCTCACATTAATACTAGAGATCTAGTGAAAATATCAAATTTAACTGGTGAAGAAATATTAATTCTCTATATTTGTATATATGTATAGAGAGAGAAAGTAAGGGTTGGTGGAATATTTCAAGGAAATTGCGATAGATATTATAAAGAATTTATATATTTTTTCCATAAAAAGTAACTTATAAAAATATGCAACAAAGCGTAATTAGTAGACTATTCGTTATCTGTCGATTGTTAAATTCATGTGAGCTATGATGACTCATTTTCTCGTATTATCTTTATATTAAATTAATAATATTTCTCTTTCATTTATCTAATAAATTTTAAAAAGATAATACTATAATTTTATATTTAATGGTATAAATTGGACAAAATATTAATTATATTTCTTAATTTCTATTTTATCATAAAACATTACTTAAAAGAAACAAATGGAATATTTCATTAATTATTAGTGCACTATTTAAGATATCAAACAAGTCGAGTTATCACAGTGTCACAACATGGAGGAAAAAGGCGGAGGAAGGGAGGAAAGAGGGGGAGGGGAGATTGAGCTCAAGACCTCTTGCATAGCTTGTATAGTAAGGGTCTGGTCCGGTCCGGTCCGGTCCGGTCATACCAGCTATTAGTTAAGTCAAAGGTTGTTGATACCTTCATAATTTTTTAATGAAAAAAATGTAAAAATAATACAAATATTTATTTTTATAGTTAAAAGGGAAAGAGAAGATAAGAGAGACTAAACAAAAAAAAATAGAGAATAGAAAGCGTGGTAGTTGGGTGGTCAATTATAAGTAAGGGTGCTCAGCCGGTTCAGGATTTCTCGACTTTTTATTGAACAGATTGATTTTTTCCAAACCGGTTTTTCCGGTATTTAAGCGGTTCACATTTTTTCTTGTTATGGTAAATATCGAAAAATCAAAAGAATCAAAATTTAATGTTAAATAATACTACCTCCATTCCATAATAATAGTCTTTTTAGCTTCATGCACATAAATTAAGAAACTCATTTAATACTATCATTTAAGAATTAAAATTTATATGAAATTTCATCACTACCCCTTTATGTGAAGTTTAAAACTATTAATACAAGGGAGAAAATTTATTGGGACAATGAGAGAAGTTATGGGTGATATAGGAAAATAAATAATTTATTCTCCTAGAAAGTTGTAAACGACAAATAAATTGAAACAAATTTTTTCTTCTAAAAAGACAGTTATTATAGAATTGAGGTAGTATTTATATTGTATATATTACTCCTTCCATCCTAAGATAAAAGTCTTGGTGGATTTTTCACGCATATTAAGAAGATGAATGAAATGACAAAATTACCCATAATAATGTCATTAAATATGGAGAGAGAATTAGAATAACAAAAGTATGAGATATTTAATGATACGGATATAATAAAAAAATATGTGTAAAAGTTTGGTTATTAAAGGAAAATGGATATTTAATATGGGACTATCCAAAATAGTAATAAGGATTTTTATCATAGACGGAGGGAATAATATATTAGTTAAGATATTTAAACAGCTCAACTAAAAACCGATTCAAACATATATATTCGGTACTGGTACTGGCACCGGTAATGCTTTTTTTTATTTAAATTTTTTTGATATAAGTTCAGTTCTTTTCCAATGAGCAGCCCTAATTATATGACATACTAAAAACTAAACACGTAAATAAACAATGTCAAGTCTCTCTTCTTACCAATAAGTCAATAACTTAATGAAGGATATTGAAAATACAAACGCAAAAGATAAAAGACTAAGGGGCTGTTTAATAAAAATTTAATGAATCTGAATCTGAATTTGAATGAGCTGAATATGAATCTGAATGAATTGAATCTGAATTAAAAAAGTTGTTTGATAATTGACATGTCTGAAACATCTGAATGAATTTTTTTTATTATTTTATCCCTCTAAAAAAATTCAAAATTGTTGTAAATTTATTTAATATTACATAATATAATAGTTAATATATTTTTTTTAATTTTTTAATCTTTTAAATTATTTTTTTTTACTTCATTCAATTTATTCATTCGGTAATTCAAATTTAAAAAAAATCTCGACTTAACCATTCGATTGTCCATCTTACCCGATTCAAAGAATTGAGACAAAAAACAAACATTAATCGACCGATTCGGTAATTCATTCAGATTCAATTCCATTCGAACATTCATTTCTAAACAAACAAAATTTCTAAATATGATAATCTAGTTATAAATACTTCTTATTTTAGTGTGCAAGTTCATAGGAGGTTCATGTCTATCTCTCAGCAAGAATTTAGCACGTCTTTCAGAATATTAAAAATATAAGTTTTTCTTATATTCCCCCTAATACCCATCTTGCCCCCCTAAAATTAAAACGTATCCCTACATTTACTAAAAGAAATTGTTAAATTCATAATATTTTTTGTTATTTTTACAACAAAAGTATATCTGTAGATGTATAGTGACAGTGAAAATTGTCGCTATATGATCTATAACGACACTTTTGTTGTGAAAATAATATTTTTTGTTATAAATTTAACAATTTCCTTACTAAATTATATAATCTCATTTAAACATTGTGCACATTGTAGCCTTTAGGTTCTAAAAAAACACCAAGGAAGTATAATCTCATTTGTCCCAATTGTGGTAGCTTTCTTACTTATTTATGTTTAAATAATGCAAAAATATTAATGTTATTCTCAAAAATGCACGAAAGAGATCTAGGAGTTGAATAGATTCTTTTAAAAAAAATTAAAGATATTACCAAATCAGTTAAGTAATTTAATTCATTGGATTAGCACAACGAAATGTTTTAAGAAAAATCCTTCAAAGATTATAATGAAATTCACAACTCTAAATTTAATGAGATAATGTAAAAATAAGACACAAATATAAAACCTAGAGCTATAGAAACTGAAGTGCAAAAATTAATGAACACGATAGATTTTTAAGAGGTTCAGAACACAAAAGTTTCATAATCTTTACCTCTCCTCTACTCCGATAGTATAGATATTCCACTAAGAAGAGTAATCACCAAGATTACAGTTCACAACGAACTTTTACCCAAGTATTCATAAAAAATCCTTCAAGTCACACGGAGTTCGTTTACAAAAGATCACTTAGATCAAATTAATCACTAAGAGAAGTAGATTATTTGAAGTGTTGCTAAGTTACTTTAATATTCTTCTTCGATTAACTTAGCAGCAAGGTTGTATTTCTTTGAGTCGTAGAATAGAGTAAGTATGAACTCAGAGTTTTAGAATTTCAATTTGATTGATTTATTGTGTTTTTATATTTGAATTTGCTAAGTTTATATAAAGTTCTATTGGGATCTTTTGTAACAATTCAGAATTTTTATATGTAATTTTAAATATTTATTGAATTAAATAAATATTTTTGTTGATGTGTTTATGGTTAAATAAATATTTTTAATTAGATTTAATAAATAATCCATGAGTTGTGGGAAATTAATTTGATTAAGTGTAATATGTTAATTAAGTTGATGTTCGGTAGTAATTTTGTATGTTGAAGTTAATTAAAATAAAAGAATGATGAATTAATTATTATGTGGTAATATTCTAATTTAATTTAATAATTAAATTAGAGAGGTGATAAAGATTAAATGAATTGTTATAATGATGTTTCAATTTAATTTAATAATAAAAAATGATGTACTAATTTATTAAATAAAATTATAATGAAAATTTTAAGTTTATGACAATTGGATTATGTGGCATTTTGATTTAATAAGTTGTTGTTAGCTTTAATTTAATTAAATTTAAATACGGGAATTTAATTAAATAAAGTGTGACAATAAACTATATAGTAAGTGAGTTATTAAAATAAGTTAAAAAGAGTTTTAAATGGGTTTTACCAAACAATGCTTAGGGCTTGTTAATCTTTATTTTTAATTTTGTTTTTCCAAACAAGCCTTAGTGGCTTTTGAATTTAAAAAAAAAATGTAACTAACATGTCATTAAGCTAATATTATATTATACGTCAGTTATGGATTATTTTTTCAGTTTAACTTATGTAGAGTTATATCTTATATTACGTTAGTTCTCAAAGTCAGTTGGTTTAGAGAGAAGGAAGAAAAAAAACACAGAGAGAAAGAGAGAGCTCTAGAGAGTTGAGAGGAGAAGGATTTCTCTGTGAATATGAGCAAAATAAGGATGAATTCTTATCTTTTAACAAAGTCTAAGCAAATAAGCAAAGGTATAATCTTAGCCTCTAAGTGTTCTCTTTTTCATTTAAAAGTTCTCTGTAAAGCTTTTATTGAGGATTAATTTTGATTATATGGCTTGTATATACTAATTTGTTGATATAAACAATTTTTATGTGGTTTATATATGATTTAGAGTAATTTAATCCATGAAAAATATGATATATGTGAAGAAATTGTGTTTATAGAGAAATATAGTGATATATATATATATATATATATATATATATATATGATAAGACTTATTTTAGAATCAAAATTGATACTCAATTTGTAATATAAAGTGTAAATTGATTTTTGATTGTGTAAATATGAAAAAAAACAAAGTAATATAAACGGATTATTTTGGTTAAAAAACTGATTTACATTAATTTATTTCGATAAGAATGTCTAAAAGGGAAGAAATAGCAAAAATAGTGATTTTAAAGGTTTTAATTTGGAAGTTTTTGTAGTTATGTTGTTAATAACATGTTAGAAACATTAGTTTATGTTTCTGTAAAGTTTATGTGTGTTATGTGTTCTAAATTTGTTGTTAGAAAGAAGTTTTTAGGCCAATTTGGCTTTGTTTTGTGTTCTTTGAACACTTTATGCGTAAAAGCGTGGTCAGCGAAGACCGCATCGCATGTCCTATGAAGAACAGAAATGTATTTCAGGCCACTTAGTGCCCTGTTGATGAGTACAGTATTTGCGATCTTTGGTTCTGTGAGTAAACAAAAGCGATGCAGCGCCGAGATCGAGCTGCAACGCCAATTTCAAGCCTTTATCTCGCGGCGCCTTGCACCAAAGACTGCCAAACGTTGGTCCTCAAGACAAGCAAAAACCAATCAGTAGCGCCCGATTAGTAGTTTGGCTCAGAAATTTTATTTTTAATATACAATTCTATAATTGTTAATATAGTGTGATTTTATGACTATAAAATGTAACTAATCATATTGTTGTATTATTATAATACCAAATATGAAAATTATTATTAGTAATTAATTAGTTATGTAATAACTGAAGATTTGTGTTAATACATTAAAAGTGTGGTTTAATCATGTGGTTAAACCTAATACCAAGAGGTGTAAATGAAATAGATATTCAGTTATTTATCGTGATCATGTGGTAACTAATTATGTCACATGTATAGGATATTTGGAAACGTGAGTTATAACTGTTTAGCTTACACGCAAGGCAAGTTCTCTAACCCTAACTTTTGAGCAAGTTTCTGAACCTTACTTTTATCTTAAAGCGAGTTCTTGAATTCTGTTGAGCAAAGTATTTTTTTAAACTTATTTCCTTGTTGGAAATTGTAACCTTAGCTTACCAATTTGTTCAAGAAAGGTTTATTATATCTTTTCAATGCTTTGAACTTTATTCTTAAAGCATGAATTTGTTGCTTTACAATATTCATTTATGGTTCATAAATACTTTATATTATGTTGTCATTGAACCTTGGCATTGTCATTAAACATTTGATTTAACTAATCCTTAGTTGATGTACGTTAAACTCTAAATTACCCTTGAAACTTATCCAAACCAAACTTTCTTTGGTGCGGACTCGTATATTAAAACTGAGATGAACAACCCTATTATAGGGGCTTATTTACGCAAAAGAGTTAAGATGTTTGTGCAAAATACATGGTACAAAGGGTTGATCCCCCTAAGTACGAGAAGAAGGTCCATATAGTCTAACAACTGTTAAAGGTTTAAGTAGATATACTTATAATCTGGGACATAGTTCACGGTCTTGTGACCCTCAGATGATTTTCAATATCAGTTCTTTATTATCGATACTATAAAATGTTATTTATATCAGTTAAGATTATTCATTGTCAGTATTATGTCCTTTCAAGTGCGCATCTATTTTTCTCACTCTTGCATATATATAAAAATTGCAACTAAAGTTGAGAAGGTTGACGAGCCAACCACTAGCAAAGGAAAAGGAAAGACGAACAAGTGTTGAAGACTTGTTAATTTATTGAGACTTGTGTTTTTCAGACTTGGTGATAATTGTGATGTAATTACTTAATTTTCACATTTGATGAATGTTTTAATATTAGACAACCTGGGATTTACTAGATTTAATTATGTAATCCTTTAATGGGATGATTTATTGCTTAATTTTTTTTATTAAATTGGGTAGTTAGAAATGGATGTTTGGACAGTGAACACCAAATCTTGTGGGAATGAAGTACCTAGGTTTGGGGTGTCACATCTTTTCGTTGGAAAGTTACAGTTGCTTCATTCTTGTTTGGACACTTTTCTTTCAACAATTGATTGATTTTGAATTGTTATCTGCTTGGACCACCTCAGGTCTCTTTCTTCAGTACTATGAATATTGTAGTAGCAGCCATGTGTACTTTGACTATGCTAAAATAGTTGTTAGATAGAAGCTTTATCGACTTGTCCTTATCGCAAAATCATCTGGAGATAACATCGGAGAGTCGAGTGTTAAGGTTGATGAACTTGTAATAACCTGTCACTGGCTTGTCAAATAACTGCATTCTAAGATTTTGGCTTCCTCGGAGCGAAAACGTGGAGTAGTTCTTTTATTCTACGAATGATGGAGACTCAGCGATCTCAACTCTACAATATAGCTTTCACTCTATGATCTTCAGACTAATTTGCGATCTTAGAGTGATTTTTCTTCTGGCACAACGATCGTCTTTTAGTCAGAACAACTTAGCTATTTACAGAGTTCTAACTCAACAAAATTGAATCAACCTAACAAGCTTGATTACGAAACTAAGTACTTTTACATACAAATCATTTCAAACAATGACTTTATAAAATCTACTTGAATACAATTATACATTTAATTCACATAATCATCAAATCAAATATGTTCATCATAGATCGTAGGAACTAACAATCTCCCCTTATTTGATGATAGCAAAACAAGTAGTTTAAGTTCAAACATCAATTCTAAAAAAATACAAGATAATTCATGAAAATTAAATATGCATATGTATATAGTGAGCAACTGTATGTGTCTAGAGAAATGAATGAAAATTTATTGATAATGTAAGAAAATTTAAAAGTGTTTGAAAGTAAAAAAAAAACAAGTTTTAACAGATTAAAAAGAAAAAACTAAGGTCGTCTTCCATAAGAAGATTTTCTTCTTGGGGGATTCCATCTTTCCTCAGCTTTTCTCTTTTCTGATTCTTGACTTGCTTCCTCCTGCCTTCTTCTTAGCCCATCAAGAGTGTTCCTTGGGTCAGGATAAGGAATATTTAGTTTTTCTTCTATTTTGATATTGATCTCAAAAAGATTTCTATTTAAGAAGCTTGGATCATTTACCTCTGGCAGCCTTGACCCAGTGGGAGTAACTCCACTCTACGATTGTGAAATTTTACTTGATGAATGACTTCAGACAGGAGGAATTGGGGAACAAATTATGGCACGAGCATAATTCTAGAAGGAGGAGGAGGAGTTATAGATTATTGTGAAGTTTTAGCTTTACCTTTTTCAGCAGGAGCTCTCTTCTTCCCCTTTTTGTCAACATCTCTAAGGACAACTACTTCTTCTGACAAGGATCTGATAGTTTAATTTCCACTATAGATACAAGTTGAAAGCGAGAGAGGGTAACTTCTCCTTTAAGTTCTTCAAAATTTTGGTTTGAATCTTGCTTTTGAGCATGGACCATCGCCATATCATTATCAATTATGGTTATAACATCTCCAATAAATTCCTTGAACTGATGAATATTAAAGTTGAGGCTGAAGAACTTGTCACTGAGAAGCTTCATAGATGAAGAATTTATTTTTTATTGTTCTTCGATTTTAGATAGTGAAAATTACGTGCAAGTATACACGATCAACAAGTAATATAAAGTAAATAAGAATGTCGAACCCACAGGAATCTATGCCTAATATATCCCAACTACTAATTTTTTTATCAATTCAATTTTATTTAAACTAAACTAAGAATAGAAACTAACACAAAGGTTGAAAATCAGATGTTAAAGCTTAATATTACAATATCCTCAAATATGTAATACGAATCAATTATCCATATCATCCAATTATTAAATCCATTAGAGTTGTTAACAAGAATTCATGATTATTTATAATCCCTTTCCCAAGGATCAAATAAAAATATTCAATTCAATTAATCTTGCTATATTCCTATGCAAGACAAAAGAATCAAATTCATTAAGTATCAATTTTCAATAGTTACATGTAGTGAAAAGAGATATTCTTATTCAATTCACAACCATAATTATTCAACTCATGAAAAACAACTAAGAATACATGCTATCATATTCAAATTTAACCCTAGATTTTATCTGCCGAATTCATCTAAAGTATTCTGCTAATTGTTGGTCAGATAATTACTCAATAAGCACAAAATACGATAGACAACTCAATTTGAATAAATAATTAGAAGTAAATATATAATTAATCCAAAAACATAAAAGGTTCAATAACAATCTTAATTATAAATTTAGTTCTTGCTGAAATTTAAAACCAAAAATCTAAAATAAGTCATCACAATAGAATTACAAAACTTAATAAAGAAGTAAGAAAAAATCAATAAAGTCTTCTTCCACCTTCAAGTCTCTAGTCTAAAATCCTTGTGAGCTTCTCCAGTTCTCCAATATTCAATTTTAGTTATTTTCTTCAAACTCTATGTGTGTTTTGATGGAGAGCCATCTCCCTTTTAATAAAGAATCCCTCTAAAAAATCAGCTTTAATTAGAATAAAAAACTGAATAGGAATCTACATTAGAATTCTAGTTATCCAAAAGACTTTACCACGCTCTTCTGATCCCCAGTGCCCCTTTAACTTTGAAATGAGCGCCCCGAAGCTAGTAATATGTGGGAAATTACAATTCTACCCCCTTTATTGCCACAAATTCCCATTTTACCCTTCTGTTGCATTAACCTACAAAATAAAAATTAAACAAATAAAATGTCCTAAAATACTTAAGAACTAACAATATATCAAGTCTAAAAATACTTCATTCATAGGTATACTACCCACTCATCACTTACATCTTTTTGACCACTTTAGCGTGCTCATCAATCTTTTTAAAGTAGATATCATCTCTTCTTACTAAATATTTTTCAATAACAATGTCAAGAGATGTCATTTTTCTTCCAAATTTGTCCGTAATTTCATTGACTATCACTTGACTGAGCTGCTAAGCTGAAGGATTGAGCGATTGAGGGTGAGATGATGAGGGTGTATCATATATAGGTGTAATGGGAGTAATCGGAGACTTGGGAGGCTTTACGATCGAGGAAAATATATAGGTTGGAGTTGGTGATAATAAGGGTGAATTGTATGGTGAAGGTGAAGGAGTATATACATGTTCAGATGTGTTTTCTGGTGAGTATTGTATATTATGTATAGGTGAGTTGGTTGGAGAAAGTGTTTGGGTTTGGTTATTTTGGGTTACGATCGTAGGATTTTAGGACTCTAAAATTATGACGATAGAAGTGTTTAAAGACAAGTTGAAGTATGAGGAAGATTGCGTACGTTGGTTTGAAGCATGTTTTACGTTCGTAGTGTTGGGCTCTACGAACACTTCATAACATGAGAGCTGATTGAATTTTTTTAGGAGAGAAGAATTGATCATTGTAATCTTGTTGAATATGCCTGATGGAGCTGAAAAACTTCCATTTAAGGTGTTCTTATGCCAAACTTCATGATTCTTGGCAAGTTCTGAGTCAACACCTTTACATTAGGAAAGTTCTTGTACGTTCAAGTGATGCAACTCATATCTCCCAATAGAATAGCCTTTATCCAGGGTATAACAGAAAGGAAATAAAACAGTAAATCACTATTGTTGTCAAAGAAAATAGTAGTTCTGTCTAATTTATCGTCTTCTTCAAAAATTCTTTCTCATATGATAAATTTCAATGATTGGAGATTGCAGTTGAGGAGAGCTACTAGGAGTCTTGTTGATGTCTTGTATAGCTCCCCCGAATCCGGGTCTACCTTCAAACCCGGGTTCGGTGCTCCATGGTACTACCCATTCAACATATTCTTAACAACATGAATGTAATTAATATATTATTACAACATATCACTGTTAATCCCAGGTTCTAAGACCTTTATATCTTAAAATCATAATATTAATGAATATTACATCATACAAATATTAAAACTACAACATTCTATTACATTAACATTTAATTTTATACATCTATGTCTTCCTCTTTAATGAAACCCTTTCACTTAACACCATTTGACTATTCAAATCCATCTGCTCTAGTTGCAAAAGTATTAAAATTTCACAAGAGTGAGCATTTAATTGTTGAGCAAGTCATAGCATTTGAATAAATAACAAAATTAAGAATCAGTTCAGCATTCTTTGAAAACTTCATTAACGGAATAATAGTTGAGAAGCAGTTCGAATAAGCAGAAATAATTCCAATTCCTTTTATTCTGAATAATCGCCCATATATCCATTAAATGATCCTAAAGACCTTCACCTTTTTCTTACTTACATCATACGTTTTGACACTAACCGTGTCTACACCATTCTTATGCCACAACCTGTGTCTGTTTCCCTTTAACACCTTATCATCTGTCCAGCTAAAACAATTAGCATGGAATTATTCATAACGCAGTTCATAAATCAACAAAACTTGAACAACTTGAATACCTCAATAATTAAACAGTTCATTTCAAAGCACATAAGTGCAGATAATTGGCATATAACATAACTTATAAACATACTTCTTGTACAAACACAACACATTTTCATAAAGATAGAAACTTGTATTCAATTCACAGTTTGAATGAAGTTAGGAAACTTGCACAGAATAATTATCTAAGAAGTTTAGAAAACTTGCCTTCAACGCTTCTTTATCGCTTACGCTATATTGCTCTCCGAACGACCTACATATATTAGTAAGGTCGAACATACCAATTAGTCAAGTATTGGCCCCAAATATTGGTTTACTTTAGCTTATTTTAACTTATTTCATAATTAATTATGTTCGACTATTATAACTCGAACCGATATACTAAACTTTATACCTCCGATATATCTCTCTTAGCTTCGTTCATACATTAGACTTTAATTCCAAATTCCCTGGAAGCTTGCGTCCTATAAACCGACACATTTCCAGTTATACTTCATACTAATCTCTAATAAGCTTGCCTTATGTAGCTCAAAACAACAAAACATAGCATTGCACGACTACTCGATCATTGGAAGTCTATACACGTTGGTTTACTTCCTTTTAGTCTAATTCATAATTTAGAAACAACATTTCAAAGTCCCTTAATAACTTTATCATCTTTATTTCATATTATTTAATTTTTCTTTTGATTAGAAACAAAACATTAATTTTTTTAAAAAATACTTGAAACGACGTTATGACGTCACGACGATCATACGTCTGCATGCCCAATTTACCTATGTGAACACCCAAGCGACATGCTCTTGCATACACTTAGGGCACTCAAATTATCTACCATACATTAGGTTACAATAACTTAAATCATATTTCCAAAGTTCAACATTTAGAACTTGGAAAATCTTAACAAACATGGTTTGGCGTCACGGCGTTCTGAAAGAATCACTACGCCTCATACCCGATTGCATAATAGCCCTAAAAAGGCTCAATTTCAAACCCGATCCCGACCTTAACTGTAAGACCCCAACTTTTTAATAAAGATGATTTTTCTATAAATATCATTTTTAAATATTATGGAATGAATTTGATATAATGTTATAGTTGCGGGTAATATTTATAAATTTTGCAAAGTACGCAAGTTGTTATATAATATTCGATTGGTCGGGGAATATTCGTTTTAATAGGGAATATTCGTACGACGGCACAATCATTGGTGGACCCTACAACGGAATTGTTGTCGGATTGAGAAAATGACAAAAATATTTTTATGAAAATAACGATGAAGTTTTACATTAAACTCATTTGAACTACTACGGTAGTAAAAATCTGATGTACGTGTGGTTGCATAGTATCACACGCGGTATTGATTATTGATGCTTACGTGAGAAGTCACTCAGTTTTGTTCAATTATTGCTTCAGTAATTGTTGCATAATATCTCACATTATTTGATTCAATTATTGTCGATATTTTATATATTATTAAATCAATAATTGAGATACAGAGTTATTAATATTATTATTTACAATATTAACGATGTCTCAGAAGTTCTGAGGAGAGGTTTGGTCACCTAATCAAGGCATGATAGGGAGAAATCCTTATTGGAAAGCCCCCTCTTTCCTGGGAACGACCTGGTCGATTAATATTGTGAATTATAATAATGATGATGAAGTTTTGTTTTATTAGTATTATTAATGTAATAAAACAGAAAAGCTTTTTATATAAAATAGAATACTTTTATAAAGTTATTCGTTTTATTAGACTATAAATAGAATATATTATATTCTATTATGCATAGTGTTTTGCATAGTAAAATCTTTTTATCTAAAATAGAATACTTTTATAAAGTTATTCGTTTTATTAGACTATAAATAGAATATATTATATTTTATTATGCACAGTGTTTGCATAGTGCCTGCATTAGACCTGACAATATAAGTAGTTAATTGTTGGGTCAAACCATATTAACTGAAACCAAATGGGTCGGTTAACCATTTTTATTTATTCTAGTTGGTTAAAGTTTGAACCCATATTTTTAAAAAAAATATAGTTAATTAACTGGTTAACCATTTTTCAACCCATATTCTATTCAATTGCACTCCTCTCTCTCGATGTAGCACCACCAACACGATTATTTTTTTTTTTGGGTGGGTGGGTGGGGAGTAGAGGTGGGTGGTGTATACATAATCGCTTAATATTAATTTATTTTGGGAGAGAGTGGTGGGGTGGGGGTGGGGTGGGGTGGATGGTGTACATATTATTTTTTTGGGTGGGGGGGGGGGGGTAGGGGTAGGTGGGTAGGGGTAGGTGGGTGGGGTATCATAATCGCTTAATATTATTTTTTTTTGAGAGAGAGAGTTAGGTGGGTGGGGTGGGGGTGGGCGTGGGCATCGGGTGGGGTGGGGTGGGGTGGGTAGGTGGGTGGGGGTGTGGGGGGGGATGAGTGGGGTGGGTGGGGTATACATAATTGCTTAATATCATTTTTTGGGAGGGGTGTTTGGTGGGTGGGTGGGTGGGTAGGTAGGTGGGTGGGGTGGGGTGGGTAAGTAGGTGGGGGTGGGGGGTGGGTGGGGGTGGGGGGGGGGGATCTGGTGTAAGGGTGGGGTTGGTGGGTAGGTAAGTGGGGGTGGGAGTGGGAGTGGGGGGTGGGGTGGGGTATATACATAATCACATAATATTATTATTTTTGTTTGGGTGGGGTGGGGTGGGGTGGGGTGGGGCGGGATGGGGTGGGGTGGGGGGTAAAGGGTATATACATAATCACATAATATTATTTTTTTAGTGGTAGTGGGGGTGGTGGGGTGGGGGGTAAGGGGTTGGGTGGGGTGGGTGGATAGGTTGGTGGGGGTGGGGTGGGGGTGGGCGTGGGAGTGGGGGGTAAGGGGGTATATACATAATCACATAATATTATTATTTTTGGTTTGGTTGGGGTGGGGTGAGGGGTAAGGGGTATATACATAATCACATAATATTATTTTTTTTTAGTGGTAGTGGGGTTGGGGTGGGGTGGGGTGGGGTGGGGGCAAAGGGTATATACATAATCAAATAATATTAGTATCAAACCAGGTCTTCATGAAACACATAACTCATAACAATATTAAAATGGTTAATATGGTTTTTAACCATAACCATATGGTTCCAACCCACATTATCCATATTAAAAATGGTTAATATGGTTTTAGTTCTTAAATGGAACCATAACCATATTTTGAAAACCAAAACCAACCCATAACCATATTTTGCCAGGCCTAGCCTGCATAGTGTTTGTATAGTAAAATCTTTTTATATAAAACAGATTACTTTTATAAAGTTATTCGTTTTATTAGATTATAAATAGAATATATTATATTTTATTTAAAATATTTTGTTTTATTAGAATATTTTATAGTAAACCAATCTGGACCGTCCGTTTAAAAGTAAATCAATCTGGACCATTCAGGAATTAGTTACTATTCAGTCCTTTCTCCTATAAATAGAAGCTCATTCCTTTATTATTTCTTATGAATTCACTGAAACTCTAGAGAGAAAGAAGAAAAGTATTTTGCTACTTCACTACTCATATATCCAGTTTGTTCTAAGGTAAGGGGTATTATTTGTTTCGTATTCATGAAGAGAACTTCTGTTATTCCATTTTTTTTATTTTGTTGGAATAACTTTGATACTGGTCTACCCTATACTTGGTGAAATTCTTACGTTATTCCATTCTTTATCATTATGTTTGAATAACTTTGTCTATCGCAAAGTACCGCATACATGGTGAAATTCTTCCGATATTCCATTCTTTATTATTCATTGGAACATCCATGCGTGCGTTTACGCATGACGACCGTTCCGATTATTTATTATTCTGTTGGAACATCCGTCGGTGCAAATTTCACGACACGGTTTCGTTATTTATTATTACATTGGAATATCCTGTTTGTATGCGTTCTGCATTATGACCGGTTCTCGTTATTTATTATTACTCGCTGGAATAACCTATCTGTCTTGATCTATCGCATGCTCGATAATTTCTTTTGTTATTCCATTCTTTATTATACTCGATTGGTTAAATTTTGACTTCTATAATCCATGAAATTAATGGAATATCCTTGATATTCAAGGCTTCATCCAAAGATCTTTTCATGAAAATATTCTTTCCGAGCATTCTTGAATTTTACTCTACAAAGCAAAGATCATGTTGACAATTTGGGACGTTATTGAATTACGGATAAATTAATTCTTGAACTTGTTTTATTGGATTCTTATATCATTGTCATCATCCTCATGCTTATATTATGTTGAAAGTCATCTGTGGCTTGTTGTGCATAGATGGACTTGGTATAATTATGACCCGGGATTATTCGGTATAATCATGATCGTAATGTTACAATTGATGTGGTAAAAGTCCTCATTGTCCCGTAGTGCATTGATGGACAGTTGTTGGCATGATCATGACCATTGATGAATACACGAATATCCTTGGCCCGTAGTGCATGGATAATTTGTGGTTGTGATACTATGAATATCCTTGGTCAGTAGTGAGAGATGATGTGGATTATTTATTAAAAATTCGAGTCAAGCGATAAAAGTGATAAAAACCTTTTAAATCATAAAAGATAGTAGATTGTATTCTCTACTTGACTCTTTTAATGGATTGCTTGTTCATTGCGATTAAACTTGATGTTTGTTATATTGTATCGGTTTAACCTTTGTTGAAGGCTAACGATAATTTATTACGTATTATCTTAGTCATAATATTTCTTACAGGGCTAGTTGAGCTCACCTTTTACTTTCATTGTTCTCTTGGAAAAAATGAGAGCGTAGCGAGGACTAGTCGGGAACAAAGAGTGATGGTCCGACGATAGCATTAGTAGTCCTCACTATTCTATGAAATAGTGTGTTAATAAATGTATTGAGGACTTATTTTGAGTTTAATACCGCATCAGAAGACAATATTTATATTAAAACTCACAGCTCATGTTGTATATTTAAGATTGTATTTGTATTCTGTACCATGTATTTGGCGACTCAGAATAGGTGATGTATACCTATTTTGGGGCATCACATTAACTCTCAATTTTTAACCAATGAAAGTTGTAGGTCTACGTTTTAGCTTTTCAGTACATCTTGAATCATCTCATTCAGAGTTCGTACGAAAGAGTTATACCCATATTACTAAAGCACGTCAAAACTGTTCTGCACGACCCCCTGGCCAGTGCCTCTACGCCCCCCATGGCAACTTCTAGGTGCTCAAGTGAAATAGCATAGCGCCTAGGCGCTTGTCCCATGCAACGCAAACTCTATTTTTTGTACTTTTGTCGCATCTTCTTCACCGCTTCATAACTTCATCATTCGATATCAGAATGAGTCCGTTCTGGAGCCATTTTCTTGTTCGCAACACCCTCTACACATCCCCTCTGGACAAAATATTTTTTTTCTCCTCTAACTTGTTAGAAAATTGGTTCAAAAATCCTTCGTGAGCCAATTTTTTCTAAATGACATTTTCAACGTCTGATTTTTAAATCGTCACAACTCGCTCATTTGAAGTCGGATTAGGCTCGTTCTTGTTCCTGCGACTCACTTTTACTACAAACTACAACCCCCCCCCCCCCACCCAATAAAAAAATCAATATATTCCAAAATCTCTACTTACCCGTAAACTTGGTGTAAGACCCCAACTTTTATGAATAAAGATTAATTTTTCTCGAAATATATTTTTTAATATTATGGTGTGGATTTGATATAATGTTATAGTTGTGGGTAATATTTACAAATTTTGTAAAGTAAGCAAGTGGTAATAAAATATTTGATTGGTCGGGGAATATTCGTTTTTATCAAGGAATATTCGTACGACGGCACAATCATTAGTGGACCCCACAACGAAAGTATTGTCGGAGTTAGAAAACGACAAAAATATATTTTATAAAAATATTGGCGAAAGTTTTACCGTTAAACTGTTGAACAACTCGGTAGTAAAAGTACAATAATATGTGTGGTTGCATAGTAGCACGCGGTATTGTACAGTATCTTTGATTATTGATGCTTACGTGAGAAGTCACTCAGTTATACTCAATTATTTCTACAGTAATTGATGCATAACATCTCTCATATTATTGATTCAATTATTCTCACAGTATCATCTGCATAATATTTTATATTATTAAATCAATAATTGAGACGACAAAGTTATTCATATTATTATTTGTAATATTGACGATGTCTAGAAAGTTCTGTCGATGAGAGGTCTGGTCACCTAATTAGGCGCATGATAGGAGAAATCCTTATCGGAAAGCCCCCTTTTCCTGAGAATGATCTGGTTGTTAAATATTGTGAGTTATAATATTAATGATGAATAAGTTCGTGTTGATTAAAGATGAAATTGATATTTCCATTGTGTTGGGATTATTAGTGTTAATGGAAATTGACATTTATTTCGATAATAATTGATTTCTGGAGGTTAAAGTGACCAATCGGGTAATTAATCGAATAAATGAGCAATTAATTGCTATTAATTCACATGCTTATAACTATTTGTTCACATGTATGTACTATTGATTCACATGCATGTACTATTAGGGGAAGTGGTGCAAGATTGATAATACTTGCATGACTAAATTAAAAATAAAGGTATAGATGAATGTACTATACTGTAACTATTTTTTTCACATTTATAGAACTATTGATTCACATGAATGTACTATTGATTCACATGCATGTACTATTAGGGGAGGTGGTGAAAGTTTGATAATACTTGCAGGACTAACTTAAAAATGAAGGAAAAGATGAAGGTATTATACTATAATATTTCGAGACCCAAAATGTGCAATTATCGAAACTATATTTTCCTATAAATAGAAGCTCATTCTTCTTTCATTCTCACCAATTCACTAAGACTCACAAGAGCAATATAGAGAGAGAAGCTATAGAGAGAGAAGCTATAGTGAGAAAGAAGAAAAGTATTCTGCTACTTCACTATTCTAGTATCCAGTCTATATCTAAGGTAAGAGATATTATTTTTTCAGTATTCGTAAGAAATAATATTTTCTTCCATACTCTGTAGTATGTGATTAATATTATTTCGTTTCGTATTCCTAATTCTACACTCATTCTGCTAAAGTATTTCTTCTATACTTCGTGAAAATAGTAGAATATCCTTGAAATTTTCTTTTCATCTAGTATCATTTCAGAAGGATATATTTCTGAACATTCTTGTTAAATTTTAAGCTTTTCATGCCAGAGTACTGTTCACGAAATACTATTCACAAAGTACTATTCATGGGGTACTATTCACGGGTACTATTCACGAAGTACTATTCACGGGTACTATTCATAAAGTACTATTCATGGGTACTATTCACAAAGTACTATCCACGGGTACTATTTATGAAATACTATTCATGGGATACTATTCACAAAGTACTATTCACCCGGGGTACTATTCATGACAAAAATTGATTTCTTTTCTGTTCAAATCATTTTTGTTACAATATTATTCTTGAATTTTACTCCACAAAGCAGTATCATGTTGACAATTTGGACATTATTAAATTCTGGATAAATTAATTTGTAAATCTTTAAAAATTTATCCTTTGTTTTCTTTTAATTGAATTCTCATATCATTGTCATCATCCTCATGCTTATATTGTGATGAAAGTCATCTTTGGCTTACGTGCATAGATGGACCGTTGATTGGTATGATTATGATCAGGGATCATTCGGTATAATCATGACCTGTAATATTATAAATGATGTGGTAAAAGTCCTCACTGGCCCTTAGTGCATTGATGGATAGTTGTTGGTATTATCATGACCATTGATGATTACATGAATATCCTTGGGCTGTAGTGCAGGGATGATTCGATGATGTGGCTTATTTATTAAGCTGAGTCTCAGCGATAAAGTTGATGAAATTTTTTTTAAATCATAGAAGATAGTAGATATCATGCTCTACTTGACTCTTCTAATGGATTGCTTGTTCCGCTGCAGTTAAACTTGTTGTTTATTAGTTTAACACTGTTGAAGGCTAATGATAATTTATTCTGCATTATCTTAGTCATAATATTTCTTACTGGGCTAGTTGAGCTCACCCTTTTGCTTTCATTGTTCTCTTCAGGAAATGAAAACGTAGCTGGGACTAGTCGGGGAACGGAGTGATGGTCCGAGATTGTGGCTATAGTAGTCCTCACTATTCTATGAAATAGTGTGATAATAAATGTATTGAGGACTCCATTTGAGTTTTGATATTTTCTAGAAGACAATATTCGTGTAAAAATTCTCAGCTACGCTTTTGTCGTATTGTATAAAAGAAGTTTATATTTGATTTATGTACCAAGTATTTGGCGACTCAGAATAGGTGATGTATACCTATTTTGGGGGCATCACACTTGGCCTAAAAGTCGTACCAGGTAAGGGTTTTCACCGTTCAACGTCTTTTACTAAAAATTTTGCCATAACTTCGTTATGGCGTATTTTTAATCCGTTCCACCTGGAATTTTTTTTAGCCCCATTATCTAAGATCTCTTCTTCTCGGAATCCATAAATCCCATACAGACAACGACTTACACAAGTCCATTTAATAGTCCTCTACACAATGTTACATCCTTTACACATAGGCTTACATTTTTTATTTTCGTTCCAGTTTTCATACGTATTACCAGGTAGTTTACAATTATAAACTAACTTATACCGTCGGATCCATCATGATCCTCCATCACACCAAAACAACACATTCAATCAAAACCAATAAAAATTAAAAGAGATGAAGGATGGAAAGGGTTCATGGCTTACCTCTTGAAGTTCTCTTTTTTTTTCTTCTTCCTTACTTGCTAATGTATGATCAAAGCTTGATCTACCTCTTCTTAATCCTTGGATCCGCCCCTCTCTTCTTGAACTATTCTCTCTTACTCTCTCTCATGATCTCTTTCAATTTTACTTAGCAAAATGATGTGAAATAAAAAAGTGATGATGGAATTTATATATATATAAAACATATTTTCCATTACTTACAAGTTAATTACCCAACTTAAGTCTTCTAAGGTTAATCCCTTTCACTTTTAAATCTTACAAACCATCCCCTAGGTTAACTCAACTATACCTCAAGTTAACCTAACAAAGTGACGCCGAAAAGAATAGTGATTATCCTGTGGGCTAGGGTAACAAGAAATTCATAGGCAAAAGAAGAAATAAGGTTACTCTAAACACATAGAAAACACTCAATGTGTAAATTATATTAATCATAAAAACAAAAATGAAAAATCTTAACCCACAAGCCGGGTTTTATAGCTAATGGTTTCTTTTTCAATTCGTAACAGGATTCCTATAATTATGGAAACAAACTTCTAATGCAAACAAATAACTAAGGTAAAAAATTCCTAATAGGTAACAACTTAATTATGCAATAACATATAAAATTCACTTTCTAATTGAAAAACTGCTACCAAAAATAATTATATAATAATTAAAAACCAATCCAACTACTTTTGAAGTAATAACGTCAAACCCGAAGAAGTTAATGATAATTTCGATCCCCGAAGGCGTCAATGACCTCTTGGTCTCCGATCCCCGAAGGCATCAATGAACTCTGATGCCCAAATGCATCAATGACTGCCAGACTTGCGATGATCCTCCAACTCATGATACTCTAAGGTTATTAATGTGTTATCCAACAACTCCGCATCATCGATCTTAGATTCTTCTGCATCAGTCACCTCAGGTTGGAAAGAATTCGTCCTCGAGTTCACAGCATAGCCATCAGACTGCATAAAGCAAGGGCTCAAATGATTCACGTTGAAAACGTTTGAAGTCCTCAAATGACTAAGAATGCATAACCGATAAGCATTATCATTTATATTTTGTAGAATTTCACAAAGCCCAATCTTTCGATCCTTAAGCTTGTTATATTCTCCAATAGGGAATCGGTCACGAGTCAACATTACCCAAACAAAATCACCAACGTCAAAAGTACCTAAAGACGATGGTTATCAACCCAATCCTTGTATTTAGCATTATTTTGGCAAATAAATCGATACACCTGATCATGGATACTCTAAAGATGATCTGTTATTTCATCTGCCTTAGGGTGTACTCGACCAATCCGTGAATAGAAGCTAAATCCAGGATTCCAGAAGGATTTATTCCATAAATAATCTCAAAATGACTTAGACTAGTAGTTCGATTCTTTAAACGGTTATAAGCAAACTCTACTTGAGATAACGGCAGATCCCATTGCTTTGGTTTTGTTCCAACCAAACATCATAAAATATTACCCAAACTTCAATTTACCACTTCAGTCTGACCATCTATCTGAGGATGATAGGCACTACTAAAATTCAATTTCGTTTAGATCTTCTCCCATAGACTCCTCCAGAAATTACTCATAAACTTAGTATCACGATAAGAGGAAATAGACTGGGGAACACCATGCAAACGTAAAATATCCCTAAAGTAAAGGTGATTGATCTGACTAGCATCCATGGTCTTCCTACAAGCAAAAAAATGGGCCATTTTAGAGAATCGATCTACCTCCACCATAATCAAATCCAAAGCTCTCTGAGTTCGGGGTAGATCCAAAATAATATCCATGCTAACATCACACCAAGGCCTTTTAGGGACAGGCAAGGGAGTGTATAATCCTATATTAGTATGAAATTCTTTAGACTTTTGACACACATAACATCCCTTCACATAGTGAGCCACATCATATGAGATCTTCGGCCAATAATAGTCAGCTGGTATTAAGGCAAATGTCTTATCTCGTCTGAGGTGTTCTTCTTTGTGAAGTTCAGTTACTATCTGTTGTCGAAGAGAACAATCTAGAATGCATAACTAAAGACCTTGAAATAAGTACCCATTAACAAAGTCATGTCGCCGATATTCTTGCACTTTCTGAATTAACTTCTCGAAAGAAGGATCCTCTTCATAAATATTAGTGAAGACTTCAAAACCTAAAACCTTGTTACATATAATACTAAGGTGTAACGCTTTTTGGCTTAACGCATCAGCTACACGATTCAAATTTCCTGCCTGATGTCACAAAGTGAAAGTGAATTCTTATAGGTACGCCAACCATTTAACATATCTTCTATTCAGCTTGTGTTGGCCATTAACATATTTAAAGGCTTTATGATCAGTCACGAGTATGAACTACCTCTGTATTAATTAATGTTGCCAATGCTTCAAAGATTGGACAATAGCATAGAACTCCATATCATAGGTAGAGTAGTTCTTCTTTGAACCTGATAACTTCTCACTGAAGAAAGAAAATGGTCGACCCTCTTGACTGAGAACACCACCAATACCAACTCCCGATGCATCATAATTCACTTCAAAGACCTTCTCGAAATTAGGAAGTGCCAGTACTGGTGCTTCGGTCATCTACTTCTTGACCAGTTGCAAACTGTCTTCGGTCTCCTTGGACCATTGAAATAGTTTTTTCTTAAGGCACTCAATGATATATGCAATTAGGGTACTAAAGTTCTTAATGAACCGTTTGTAAAAAGATGCCAACCCATGAAAGCTTCTAACATCATTTATAGTCTTCGGCATAGGCCATGCCAAAACTATATCGATCTTAGATGGATCGACAAGAATACCTTTGGTAGAAACAATGAAACCAAGGAAAGTTATCGAAGTTTTGAAATAAGAACTTTTCTTCTAGTTAACAAACAAACATTCATTCCTCAATGTATTAAACATAGCTCGTAGATGCTCATAATACATTTCCCGTGTCAGACAATAGATAAGAATATCATCAAAGTAAACAACTACAAATTTTCCCATGTAAGGTCGTAGTACCTGATGAATAAATCTCATGAATGTACTAGGTACATTGGAAAGTCTGAAGGGGGTAACCATCCATTCATACAAGCCCTGTTGTGTTTTGAATGTTGTCTTCCATTCATCTCAAGGTCTCACTTGAACCTGATGTTATCCACTTTTAAGATCAATTTTTGAAAAACCTTTTGCTACAGACAACTGATCTAGCATATCTTCAAGGCGAGGTATCAGAAATCTGTATTTCACTATAATTTTATTGATTGCCCTACTATAAAATTTTATTGATTTCCCTACTATCAATTCACATTCTCCATGATCCATCCTTCTTCGGCACTAACAGAGTTGGTACCGCACATGGGTTGATACTTCCACGAATATAGACCTTCTCCACTAATTCCATTACCTATTTCTGCAGATCTTTGAACTCTTTAAGGCTGAGTTTGTATGTTGGCCTGTTCGGTAAACTTGATCCTCGGACAAGATCTATCTGATGTTGAATATCCTTTAGAGGAGGTAGTCTTGGTGTAAATTCTTCAGGCATAAGATCAGAATACTCTGATAGTAACTTCTACACATCGGCTGATACTTCAACATTTTAATCTTTTGAACTACCTTCACAGGGAACCAGATCATACATCACACCTTTCGTTAAGAATTTTTCCATTAAAAATATGTTCAGGTTTCCTTCTTCTCAAGCCGAATTATTTTCTTCTCGCCATGGTGCTAACACAATCTTCTTCCATTTTATATTAAGGGAATATGTATTCTTCCGACCATTATAAATAACGTTATGTCATAAAGCCAAGGTCGGCCCAACATCACATGGCACGCATCCATAGACACGACAACATACCAAGCATTGTCAAAATATTAACACTAACTTCATTGGTTTATTTTTTTCATTTTTAGTCAAATCTACAATCTTTAACTTAAGACTTGATTATCCTAATCATTCACGTACCATAAATCTGAACTCTCAATTATATTTTAGTACACGACATGGTGATTGCGAAGCAACTTCAATTCCCATGACATCTCATCACGGACCTTCACAAATTATTAACTCATAATCTATAGTTTCAACGTTGTGATTAAAATATGTTATTACGTCTTATAACATATTGTAGGTTCCTCTACAATCATTAAAGTGGTTAAGTTAACATTTCCCAACTATACTATTAACAGCTCATTACTGGGCTTAACTGACCACTGGCGCGGCCGCGCCATGACTACCTTTGAATTCGACGCGACCCGCGCCCGCGCTCGACACCAGAATCAGTTTTCCAGAAACATGAATATAGTCTCTATTTTAAGCCAAAAATCCCAATTTCTTCACCCAACACCCAATTAACCAAACCCAAATGTTTATAAGCTTTATAAACTCAAAACCAAATATTTATAAAGCAATTCTAACATCACAAACCACATTCTAGAGGATTAAAAATCATGTTTTTGCCACTTTCTTCAATTTTAACACATTTAGTAATTTCAATCACCAAACCTTCAATTCTTAACAAAATTAAGCCATTTCAATTGCGTTGTTTTCGTTTCTTGACATACTAACACAATTCACAACCAATTTACATATTATTACAAGGATTAAACATAACTTTTGGACTCAATTAAGCCATTTCATATATATATAACACTGTTATTGAAGTCTTCTTCTTTAAACCCAATTTTCCATGAATTTGATACTCCAAAATCGTTTGAAAACAACATATAACATATTATGAACCATTTATAACACAAATATCAATTACTCTAACAAATCATCAACCCAATTCTCCTTTTCCCTAAGAAAACTCAAGAACATAAAACATGATTTTCATAAATTTAACCACTAAAATTACTTCTATATAATGATTATCAGATTTTACATGTATATAGTCAACACCTCACCCATATTCCAACAAAATTCTAATTCACAGTAAAAAATGGATATTGCAAAGAAGAATTTGGAATTAGGATAGATTATACCTTTAATCCTCTTGTTGTACTTTAGCAATAGATGGTGACAAGGTTTTAGCAATCCTTCCTCTTCTTCTCCACAGCAAAACCCTCAATTTCCTCTCTAACCTTCTAACAATATCTCTGTGTTTCTCTCTTGTTCTTCTTATCTAACCTCTGTACTTAGCTTTTAAGAGAACACGCGTAGATATATACTGGCTCTCCCCATGTACGTCAGGTAAGAAACAAATAGGTTACGTCAGTTGTATTATGCCAAAGGCCACAAGGCCATGTTTGGCTACAACTTAGTTTAGGTTCTAATTTATTTTTATATTATATAGTTCCCTTTGTCACACACTTATTTAATTAATTTTAATAACTTACAATTACCATTATAATTTCCATTATAACTATATTTATGCTTAACAAATTATTACATATCTAATTATTACATACCATTTTATTTAATTCAATTATTTCATTAAATACTAAATAATTCATTTAATTTAATTATTTTATTAAATTAAATCTTTAAATAATAAAATTACCATTCATTAATTTAGTTAACATACATACTTAACTAAATTATTACACCACAATTTCATCAATTATTTATTTATCTCAATAAATAAATTAATTAAAATATTTATTTAATTCAATAAATATTTAAAATTAATTACAAATTTATTGTTCGTTATAGTATCAAAGCACAATCAAGAACAAAAGCAGAAGAAGACTGAAGCAGGTAATAGGGTAGGTAGTAGTGGAGGCAGTAACTCCAAGAAACGTAAGTGGAACGAAAATACTAACTTGGGGAATAAACTAGGAAAGAGTAGGAAGAGAGGTGAACTGTACACCAATTAAAAGAAGAATCATCAAGGAGTCTGCCTGAAGGGCACGAGCGTGTGTTATAATTGTGGTCAAAAGGGACACATCTCTTCTAACTGTCCCAGTCCGAAGAAATTATAAGGTTTTTTTCGTGTGAATCGTCATACCACCATATCCCTAACTGTCCAAACAAGAATGTCGACAAAGGAAGCAATAATAAAGGAAATAGTAGTGGAAAACTAATGATCAAAGAACCAGCTCAGCCAGGAAGACAAACGACACGTACGGTTCAGGATGCAGTGGCTTTAAAGGAATTAGAGTCAGGTATAATTTCAATCAATTATATAATTGTGTGTGTATTATTCGATAAATAACACTATGAGGAGCTGTCCATTTACGAATATGAGTCACATGTTGGAATAACGCGTGTGGTAATGAAGGAATTGATGATACAACTTTAAAAAGTTATTAGAAAACAAATATAGTTATGAGCTATGACAAGTCAAATGAGACTTGAGTTAAGTAAAGATTTTTCCACTCCTTAATAGGATCACAAAGAGTAAATGCAATGAGAAATGAAGTAATACCTATATTAGGGTAATAAATTGATTTATTAATAAAGGTCTAAACATAGACGTAATTTAAACGCATGGTAATAGTGATTTTAGGGACGAAATCCTTATAAAGAGGGGAAAATGTAAGGACCGAGAATTTTATATGATTATATAAGGTTATTTTTACGAATCTACTTGGTGTGACGCAAAACGTGCAAGTTCGTTAAACCTTGCCGCATATTGGGCCATAGTCATCTCTCCCTGCTTTAGTTCTAGGAACTTAACCTCCATTCGGTTCTACATGCTCTTTGGGAAGTAATTCTCAAAGAACAACGTCTTGAACCTCTCCCACGGAATGATTCCTTCTCCCGCTCTATATTGGTTCGCCTCCCACCAAAAGTTCGCTTCGCCCTTCATCATGTATTTAGCATATGCATTTTTTTGGTCGTTCCCCACAAAAGCGATGATGAATGCCTTCGTCATCTCCTTGATCCAAATTTGTGCCTCGATAGGATCAATAGTTCTCCTAAATTTCAAAGTTCCTACACTCCTAAAATCTTTAAATTTTGTTACAGGGATCGCTTGGGGTTTTTACACACTAGTTCATTGTTTCTTCCTCAAAGAACTTCTCCTAATAAGCCATCTAATTATTGAATAGGGTCTACTTGATCTCTCTCATTATTGACTGATTCTTTCGGTGCCGTTAATCTACATCTGGGCGTCATTTTCTGCGTCATAAAATCTCTTTTTATTATCTAATTATATTCTTTAAATATTTATTCTTAATGTAAGAATTACACAATCGCATTTGGTAAAAAAAATATTTATATTCAGATGCCAAAATCATTAAATCATATATGATTCACTCCTAGCATACTTCTATAAATGCTAACATCTATCCCCTACTATCACAAAAGATGGGGAATACTAACATACTACCCCTCTAATAATAATTGGGGTTTACATAACTGTCCCATATCTTACGCAAAAGATCGGGATTACACATAACAATATATATATAAATAAAACTACTACTAGACTAGTACAACAAAACTCAACCCAGCATCTCGCGCTCCACTGCGCTTTTATACTCTACATGTCCTATGTGGGCCATCAAATCTCTGCTCATGGTGTAACGGGTCTGTCCCTGCTCTGCCGGATAATGGTATACACCATTAATCCATCTATCCATGGTTGTGTGAAAAGCGTAACCCATCTTGTTCATCTTTCTCTTCTTGCATCTTACCTCATCCTCTAAGTCTCCAGCTCTATCATTAGCTTCCTCCCACTTCTCCTCAAAGTGGATCCTCACCATAACTTCTAACTCCAGCTGTGTGCGAAGAGTCTTCTTCTCAGTCTTCTCACTCAACTCCATCTATTTGGACTATTCTAGCTTGCCTACCAATTCCACATTCTTGGACAACAAACGGTGAACAAGGGTTCCTAGCTGAGTCCTTGTTTCCTTGCGATATACAATTTCTACATCCATCTCCTGAATCTTAAGTTGTCTCTCATGGACCTCAGTCTTTAGATTCTTCATCTCAGTCTAATTCTCCTTAGCCTCGGTTTCTAGCTCCTTAACTCTGCATCCTAACTCTAGGATTCACTCCTCATACTCTCACAAAGTTTGATCCTCAAAGGTGGTCTTGTCAGAATCTCCCACGGGCTCATCCTCCACAGGTTCTTCCTCTAGCTTAGACTCTACTTTTATCTGCTCCTCATCATCCTCCTCAACAGGTGCCATTTCCGAAATAGACTCAGCTATAAGAGGTGGCTCATATACCACGTGTATGTCACGTGGCTCCTCCTATAATGCCCTACTAAGCTCTCCCAATTCTGGTATCCTACAATCACAAACACCAAAACAAACAACAAACTCCATTAGAACGTCAAAATAAAACATAAATTCATTTTAGGGAATGAAAATATATTTCATAATGATACTAAATCTCTAAGAAAACTCTACATGAGTTTTATCTCCTTATATTCTCTAAATTCTTCTAAGGTTATAGTATAAGGATTCTCGCTTCTAAGGTTTATAACGTAAGACTCTGATACCAACCTATGAAGCCCCCAAATTCAGACACTTATATTTCGAATTTTGTGCTTCACGATCTAACTCAAATATCAAACTAACATCTCAAACAAAGGAATAATAAAATAATTTACATTGATATAATATAAATATTCTCGTCCTAGGGTCTCCCAACCTTGACTATCTTAATATATAACTTAAACTTTCACATAACTTAATACATAATACCAATTAAGTCTTATTACAAACATAATAACAAAACAGTTCTAGCATAAAGGACTAAAGCTACTCCATAGCCTTGTCCTTGCCATTATCCTTCCCTAAAGTTCTGTCTTGCTTTTCCTTAATTGAAATGTTTTAGGGAAGTAAGAATGAGCAACAAATTTACCCAGCAAGTAATATAGCAATATGGGTAAACAAGTATATAAATTTCATGATCTCAAGGGTATAACGATAAACGATATTTCAGGAATTAAAAGAATAATGTTGGAAGCAAGATGTATTAAATGTTCCAAATTTGACCTTTGAATCGAAATAAGAGTCACTATGGACTGAAAGTTATTCAACAAAATTCAGAGGTTTCAATAGTATAAGGTTTAAAGAAGATTAAACACTGATTAGTCACTATGGACCAAGAACTCCTGCTAGAATTAATAGTACTTAACTGACAATTCAATATAAACAAGTATAACATGTGATCAGCCTATAGTACCCTACGTTATGCATAACAATTAAACATGTTATTTGTACGCACATCGGTTCCCCATCAATATAAAATTTCCCCTTCTAAGAGGGTTGTTCATCTCAGTAGATTTATAAGATTCTGCACCAAAGAAATTGGTTTGGATCGCTTTCTAACACATGATACTAGTCTAGCCGAACCAAATGGCTTAGAAAGCTTTCACAATACGCTTAAGAACAATAAGTTCATACTCGCAACATAATTCAAGATATAAAGTTTAAGTCGAATTTCATAATATGAATAACGATTCATACGAGTATAGATATTTGCTCAATAATTCGAAACTTGCACAATATTCAACGCGGTATAAATTTAGGAACTTGAATTATATATATAGGCATGGATTGTAAATTCATGGCTTTTCTAGATTTAATATATATATATATATATATATATATATATATATATATTTATATATTTACCAATTTAGCTTGAATCTGCGACTCTATGACTTTTTACGCTTTAATGTATATATAATCATATATATATATATATAATTATATATATATTAAAAGCGAGAAAAGGCCATATATATATATTATATATATATATATATATATATATATATATTTAGCACCAAGCCCGGATTATAAATCTGTGACTTTTTATTGCTTATATATATATTAATTGTTTATTATGATTAAATATCAGTTTTAACTGTTCATTCAATGTAAAGCTGTAATATTTAAATTTATAGACTAGATTTATTTAAATCTAGCCATATCTAACTCTTAACCGGTTCAAAAGTTGTAAAACTGGAATCATTGAGCTAGAATGACTAAATTTATTTAAATCTAGTTTTCTTTCTATTTTTCTAAATATTAAGTAACCGCTTGACCCTAGATCTGTATCTAGAGGAAGCTAGAAGTTTTGGCTACGCGCATACAAGGATTTAACTGATGAATCCTTTGTTTTGCGACGTTTAGATTAAATATCTGTTTTATTTCAGTATATTTGTTATGCAGGCTATTCATATGATATTATGTGAGCCTAGGATCTACGGTGTGACGCCCCCAAAATAAGTATACATCACCCATTCTGAGTTGCCAAATACATGGTACAAAATTCAAATACAAACTTAATTATACAACTGTCATGTAAAATACGACAAAACATAGTTAAGAGTTTTAACACGAATATTGTCTCGTAGAAAATATCCAAACTCAAATAGGGTCTTCATTACAATTATTATCACACTATTTTATAAAATAGTGAGGACTACTATAACCACCATCTCGGACCATCATTCTATTTCCCGACTAGTCCTAGTTATATTCTCATTTCCTGAAGAGAACAATGAAAGCAAAGGGTGAGCTCAACTAACCCAGTAAAGAATATTATGACTAAGATAATGCAGAATAAATTATCGTTAGCTTTCAACAGTATTAAACTAATAGAATATAATAGACAACAAGTTTAACTACAGCGGAATAAACAATCCATTAGAAGAGTCAAGTAGCGCATGATATCTACTATCTTCTATGATTTAAAAGTTTATCATCAATTTTATCACTGAGACTCAACTTAATAAATAATCCACATCACTGAATTATCCATGCACTACGGGCCAAGGATATTCATTATTATCACATCCACGAATTATCCATGCACTACGGGCCAATGATATTCGTGTTATCACCAATGGTCATGATCATGCCAATAACTGTCCATCAATGCACTACGGGCCAATGAGGACTTTTACCACATCATTTAGAACATTACAGGTTATAATTATACTGATACATAGTCATAATCATACCAATTAATAGCCCATCTACGCACTACGGGCCAATGATGACTTTCATCACAATATAAGCACGAGGGTGATGACAATGATATCAAAATTCAATTAAATAAGAGCATGGATAAATTTTAAAGATTTATAAATCAATTTATCCAGAGTTCAAGAATGTCCAAATTGTCAACATGATAACTATTTTGTGGAGTAAAACTCAAGAATAATATTGTATCAAAAATAATTTAGACAGAAAAGAAATCAATTTTTGTCATGAATAGTACCCCGGGTGAATAGTACCCCATGAATAGTACCCCGTGAATAGTACCCCGACATGAAAAGATCAAAATTTAACAAGAATGTCCCGAAAAATATTTCAGTGGAACGATACTAGATGAAACGCAGATTTCAAGGATATTCCACTAATTTCAAGGAGTATAGAAGTTATACTTTAATAAAATGAGTGTAGAAATCGGAATCGGAATCTGAAATGAAATAATATTACTTGCATACTACAGAGTATGGAAGAAAATATTATTTCATACGAATACGAAAAATAAAATTCCTTACGATTACGAAAAATAATATCGTAAGCGAATATGAAATAAATAATAACCCTTACCTTAAATGGAGAGTATTTCTGACTAGTAGGGCGGAGATATTCCTGAAGAAAACTTATACTGTTTTCTACGTTCAAAACTTCCTTAAACTAAAAAGAAATAAACTTAATATTATAGAAGAAGAATTATTTGATTCTGGTGTGATTTTTAATTTTAAACTAAACATCCTATTTATAGGAGAATGGAAGGATACTATTTAGAAAATAATCACGGACGCACAATGGGAAAAAAAAATTCACGGGCGTTCGGCGTCTGATTTTCCTGATTTTTACTATGCAAATACTATGCATAATAAAATATAATATAAATTCTATTTTACATTAAAAACAAAATTTATTATAATATATATATATATATATATATATATATAACAAAACTGAGATAACTTTCTCCCGCCTATTTTGAAAAATAGGTAAGTGTGGGTCCAAATAATACGCCAAACTTACAACAAATACTTCATAAAAATCCTCTCTATTTATCTCAATTTACTTGGCTTCACAAAACACATTTTTAATAACATTCATCATTAATATTATAACTTTAAATATTAAAAATTATATCATTCCCAGGAAAGAGGGGGCTTTCCGATAAGGATTTCTCCCTAATTGCGCGCAATTAGGTGACCAAACCCCTTTCCTCGACAGAACTTTCTAGACATTGTCAATAATAAAAATAATAATATGAATAACTTTGTCGCCTCAATTATTGATTTAGTAATATAAAATATTGTGACAATAATTGAATTAATAACGTGAGATACAATGCAACAATTACTATGGCAATAATTGAATAAAACTAAATGACTTCTCACGTAAGCATCAATAATCAAAGATATTGTACAATACCGTGTGCTACTATGAAACCACGTGTATTACTGTTCTTTTACCACCGGGTATTTCAACAGTTTAACGGTAAAATTTTGCCGTTATTTTTATAAAAAGATATTTCTGTCATTTTCTAACTCCGACAATAATTCTGTTGTGGGGTCCACCAATGATTGTGCCATCGTACGAATATTCCCTGATAAAACGAATATTCTCCGACCAATCGAATATTTTATGACAACTTGCTTACTTTGTAAAATTTATAAATATTACCCACAACTATAACATTATATCAAATCAACACCATAATATTCAAAAATATATTTAGAGAAAATTAATCTTTATTCATAAAAGTTGGGGTCTTACAACCTCCCCTTCTTATGAAATTTCATCCTCAAAATTGGTGTACGTACCTGGTATGTCGAAGAGATGAGGATACCTTGATTTTATTTTAGATTCTAACTCCCAGGTCATTTCCTCAACATCTTGGTTTCTCCACAAAATTTTGACTTGAGTTATAACCTTGAAGCGTAGAATATGTTACTTCTTATCCAAGATTTTAACAAGTACCTCTTCATACGTTAAATCTTCTGCTATATCGTTTGGTTCTAATTCAATAATGTGGTTCGGGTCTTCCATATATTTACGTAACATAGATATGTGAAAAATGTTATGAACACGAGACATACTTGCAGGTAAGGCAAGTCTATAGGCCACAGTGCCTACTCGATCGAGTATTTCAAATGGGCCAATGAATCGAGGATTAAGCTTTCCTCTTTTTCCAAATCTCGTAACTCCTTTCCATGGAGCGACACGAAACAACACATGTTCTCCAACATTGAATTCAACTTCCTTTCGATGAAGATCAACATAACTCTTTTGTCGATCTTGTGAGGTTTTTATACATTGCCGGATCATTTGAATCTTTTCCGTTGTCATGCGTACCAATTTTGGTCCCCAAAACTTTGTTTCACCCACCTTATCCCAACATACCGGAGAATGACACTTGCGTCTATACAACGCCTCGAATGGAGCCATGCCTATGCCTGCTTGATAACTATTGTTGTAGGAGAATTTTACCAATGGCAAGAACTTGTCCCAACTTCCTTTGAAGTCAAGGACACAGAGTCTTTATAGATCTTCAAGAGTTTGAATAGTCCTCTCTGACTGTCTGTCCATCTGAGGATGATATACCAAACTGAATCGTAAATTCGTGCCCATAGCTTTCTACAAACTATCCCAAAATCATGAAGTGAATCTTGGGTCTCGATCAGAAACTATGGATACTGGCATACCATGCAGTCTTACAATCTCATTTATGTATATACGAGAAAGACGTTCAAGTGAATAAGTTTCTCGTATAGGTAAGAAAATAAGCAGACTTGGTTAATCTATAGACAATGACCCAAATTGCATCTATGTGTGATGCCCCCAAAATATGTATACATCGCCCATTTCGAGTCGCCAAATACATGGTACAGAACTTAAATACAAATTTAATTTATACAACTGTTAAGTGTCGTGCAGAATACGACAAAACATAAGTTGTGAGTTGTAATACAAATATTGTCTCCTAGACAATATCCAAACTCAAATTCAGTCTCATTACAATTATTATCACACTATTTCATAGAATTGTGAAGACTACTAAAACAACCATCTGGACCGTCAATCTATTCCTCGACTAGTCCCACCTATATTCTCATTTCCTGAAGAGAGCAGTGAAAGAAAAGGGTGAGCTCAACTGTAATACCCATTAACAGTTCTTTATTATACCAAAGACAAAGAGAACTTTCATCACCTGTCTTCACCTGAACCACCAAAATTTTTAGTTAAATTCACAATTCATATTTATAATAACGTGAATCAACAGTTTCTCCTTGCCACAAAGGCTTAATAGAACGTTCACTTAATATCCTTACCCCAAAGCCTAAAGACATTCAAGTGTAATAACAATGATCATACCAATTAGTTGTCTATCTTTGCACTACGGGCCAAAGATATTCAACTATAAAACCAATGGTTATGATCATACCAATCAATTACCTGTCAGTGCACAACGACCAAAGACATTCAACTGTTAACTAATGGTCATGATCCTGCCAATCACATTATCAAATTATCCATGCACTACCGCTAAGGATATTCGTTAGTATCACCAGTGGTTATGATCATGTCATACACCTGTCCATCTTTGCACTAAGGGCCAAAGCTATCAATCAACAGTTCATCTTTGTACTACGACCAAAGATATCAATCAACAGTTCTTCTTTGCACTACAGGCCAAAGACATACAACTATAAAACCAATAACCAATAGTCCATCTATGCACTACGAGCTAAAGATGACTTTTAACGCAATATAAACATAAGGATCATGACAATGATATAAAGAATCAATCAAGTGAGATAAAAGATAAATATTAAATATTTATAATTATATTTAACTAGAGTTCAAGAATATCTAAATTGTCAACATGATCACCAATTATGGAGTAAAATTCAAGAATAATATTCATGTATCAAAAATTAATTTGGACAGAAAAGAATCAATTTTTTGTCGTCCCCGTTAATAGTACTTTGTGAATAGTACCCCATGAATAGTACTTTGTGAATAGTATTTTGTGAATAGTACTTCGTGAATAGTACCCCCGAGTGAATAATACTCGAGTGAATAGTACCTCGTAAATAATACTTCGAGTGAATAGTACCCCCTAAATAATACCTCGAGTGAATAGTACCCCGTAAATAATACCCCAAGTGAATAGTACCCCGCAAATAATACTCTAAGTGAATAGTAAGAAATAATAACCCTTACGAATAAGAAATAAATAACATCCCTTACCTTAGTAGAAGACTGGATACTGCAATAGTGAAGTAGTAAAATACTTTTCTTCTTCCTCTTTATAACTTCTCTCTCTATAGTTGCTCTTGTGAGTCTTAGTGAATTAGTGAGAATGAAAGAAGAAATGATCTTCAATTTATAGGAAAACAGAGTTTCGATAATTGCACGTTTAGGGGCTCAAATTATTACAGTTTAGTACCTTCATCTTTGCCTCTAATTTTGATTTAGTCCTTTAAGTATTATCAATCTTGCACAACCTCCCCTAATAGTTCATGCATGTGAACCAATAGTTCCATGCATGTGAACCAATAGCAATTAATTGCTCGATTGGTCAATTTAACATTCAGAAATCAACTATTATCGAAATAAATGTCAATTTCCACTATCACTAATAATCCCAACACAATGAAAATATTTTTATCAACAATTTCATCTTTGAAATTTTCGATATTTGACTTTTTTCAAAAAAGTCAACTGTTGCCTTTTTGACCAAAAAGTTAACCCCAATAAATTTTGTGTTTATAGTCTATTTTTACTAATTTCATCGTCCCGGACTCAAATATCTCGTCTCCATTTCCAAATTCAACTCCGAACTCAAATTCGATTTTTAATAACATTCGTCATTAATATTATAAGTCACAACATTAACAACCAAATCATTTCTAGGAAAGAGGGGGCTTTCCGATAAGGATTTCTCCCTATTGGTGCGCATTTAGGTGACCAAACCCCTTTCCTCGACAGAACTTTCTAGACATTGTTAATAATGCAAATAATAATATAAATAATTTTGTCGTCTTAATTATTGATTTAATAATATAAAATATTATGACAATAATTGAATCAATATACTATACAGTAATTATTGTGGCAATATTTAAATAAAACTGAGTGACTTATCATGTAAGCATCAATAATCAATACCGTGTGCTACTATGCAACCACGCGTATTATTGTACTTTTATCACCGATTATTTTATGACAACTTTCTTACTTTGAAAAGTTTTCACATATCACCCTTAACTTTAACCTTTTATCAATTTAACCATTTACTAAATAGAATAATAATTATAAGAAAATTGAATACTTTCATTTCATAAAATTTGGGGTCTCACAATCTCCCCTCCTTATGAAATTTCGCCCTCGAAATTTACGTACCTGGTAGTTCGAAGAGATGAGAATACCTTGCTTTCTTTTCAGATTTTACCTTCCCAGTTATTTCCTCTGTATCATGATTTTCCCATTGCTCATCTTCTGTATTTCAAATATCATACTAGAATACATCTTCAAAACAAAGGTTAATTGACATGTCACATATTATCTCTATATTTTGACCGACCAATTAAATAACAAATAAGCTTAGGTAGGTCATACTAGCGAAGGATTTACCCGTCTCTCCCCTCCTAGTTCTAGTCTCACATCTCAGCCAGGGATCATATCCCTAAGCTTTGATACCAACTTTGACGCCCCCAAAATAGGTATACATCACTCATTTTGAGTCGCCAAATACATGGTACAGAACTTAAATACAAACTTAATTTATACAACTATTAAGTGTCGTGCAGAATACGACAAAACATAAGTTGTGAGTTTTAATACAAATATTGTCTCCTAGACAATATCCAAACTCAAATTCAATCTCATTACAATTATTATCACACTATTTCACAGAATAGTGAAGACTACTAAAACAACCATTTGGACCGTCAATCCATTACCCGATTAGTCCCAGCTATATTCTCATTTCCTAAAGCGAACAGTGAAAGAAAAGGGTGAGCTCAACTAGCCCAGTAAGAAATATTATGACTAAGATAATGCAGAATAAATTATCATTAGACTTCAACAATTTTAAACTGATAGAATACAATAGACAACAAGTTTAACTGCAGGGGAACAAACAATCCATTAGAAGAGTCAAGTAGAGCATAATATCTACTATCTTCTATGATTTAAAAGTTTATCATCAATTTTATCCCTATAATACCCATTAACATTTCTTTATTATACCCAAGACAAAGAGAACTTTCATTACCTGTCTTCACCTGAACCACCAAAGATTTTAGTTAAATTCACAATTCATGTTTATAATAACGTGAATCAAAAGTTTCTACTTGCCACAAAGGCTTAATAGAACGTTCACTTATTATCCTTACCCCAAAGGCTAAAGACATTCAAGTGTAATAACAATGATCATAACTATCAGTTGTCTATCTTTCCACTACGGGCCAAAAATATTCAACTATAAAACCAATGGTCATGATCATACCAATCAATTGCATGCCAGTGCACTACGGCCAATGACATTCAACTGTTAACTAATGGTTATGATCCTGCCAATCACATCATCAAATTATCCATGCACTACCGCTAAGGATATTCGTTAGTATCACCAGTGGTCATGATCATGTCATACACCTATCCATCTTTGCACTACGGGCCAAAGCTATCAATAACCAGTTCATCTTTGCACTACGACCAAAGATATCAATCAACAGTTCTTCTTTGCACTACAAGCCAAGGGCATACAACTATAAAATCAATAACCAATAGTCCATCTATGCACTACGAGCTAAAGATGACTTTTAACGCAATATAAATATGAGAATCATGACAATGATATACAGAATCAATCAAGTGAGATAAAGGATAAATATTAAATATTTATAATTATATTTAACTAGAGTTCAAGAATATCTAAATTGTCAACATGTTCACCAATTGTGGAGTAAAATTCAAGAATAATATTCATGTATCAAAAATTAATTTGGACAGAAAAGAATCAATTTTTTTTGTCATGAATAGTACCCCGTGAATAGTACCCCATGAATAGTACTTCATGAATAGTACCCCATGAATAGTACTTCATAAATAGTACTTCATGAATAGTATTTTGTAAATAGTACTTCGTGAATAATACCCGAGTGAATAGTACTGTGACGCCCCCAAAATAGGTATACACAACACCCATTCTGAGTCGCCAAATACATGGTACAAGAAGCAAACTACAACTTCAATAATACAAATGTCGTGTGAAATACGACAATATATACTGTGAGTTTAAATACAAATATTATCTTCTAGACAATATCTATACTCAAATAAATCCTCATCACATTTATTGATACATTATTTTACAAAATGGTGAGGACTACTAAACAACTCTCTCTAGACCTTCATTCCATACCCCGACTAGTACTCGCTACATTCTCGCCTCCCGAGAAGAAAAATGGAACAACAAGGAAAAGGGTGAGCTCAACTAGCCAATAAAGAATATTATGACTAAGATAATATACAACAAATTATCGTTAGTCTCCAACAGGAAAAATCGATAGAATACAATAGACAACAAGTTTCGAGATCAATATTCGCAATGAAATAATAATTCATAGAAGAGTTACGTAGAGAATGAAATCTACTATAATCTATGAATTTAACAGTCCATCATCAATATTTTATCCCTGTAACATCAATCAATATTCATCTCAAATCAAATATTCATCTTTGCACTACAGGCCAAAGATATTCATCAATCGGTCATGTTCATCTCAACACTTGTTCATCTTTGCACTAAAGGCCAAAGATATTCATCAGTCGGTCATGTTCATTTAAACACCTACTCATCTTTGCACTACAGGCCAAAGATATTCTTCAGAAATCATTCATCTTTGCACTACAGGCCAAAGATATTCAATAATATCATCATTTAAGACTGAGGATGATGAAAAATATTTTTAAAGAACGAATCCAGTGAAACAAAATGACAAGGATTAAGGATTAAGGATTCGTACTTTGTTTTATCCATGTCCAACAATACCTCAAAAATAATCATAGTGGTGTAAAATTCAAGAATGATCAAAACATGGATACAATCAAAGCTAGTATCCAGAATAGATATTTTGGACGAAAAGAAGAAATTTTATTTTTCGATGAATAGTGCCATACGTGAATAGTCTCAGAGTATCGTGAATAGTCTTGCCGTATACGTGAATAGTAACTCCGACACCAAAAGATAGAAATTCCACAAAAAACAACATTTTCACGCTTCGCTTAATAGTACTCGTGAATAAGAACTCGTGAATAGTAACTCATGAATAGTAACTCGTGAATAGTAACTCATGAATAGTAACCCGACATGAAAAAGTTCCAAATTTGATAAAACTTCAGATCAACATTTCAAAGATAATGATATTGAAGAAATAATATCATTACGAAAAAAATAATATCCCTTACCTCAAAGAATCAAGATTTCGGAAGGAAAGGTCGGAAGTGATCTTTGAATGAAACTTGTATTGAAGCAAAGAATTCTCAAAGTATCTAAATACTCACAAAATACGCCAATAATATAGAGAGAAAGAGAGAAAACTTTGTTTACGGTGTGATTTTCAATTCTAACTTAGCCCCTCTATTTATAGAAAATGTTAGCCCACAAGCGGACTTGACTGCTACACGATGGCTTTACTCGCTACTATTGCCACCACCACATTTGAAATAAAATTCAGCACATTTCTTCACCAACCACAAGTGGGGCCCACTCAATTCTAGAATTTTCCACCAAAATCAATTATAAACCTAATTTCCGAATCAGACACCTCTTAAAATTCATAACAAATCATTCGTGAATTTTAACGGTTCAAAATTTGTGGACATATACTCAACTTATGTATGTATAACATACCCAAAATTACTACAATCCAACTCATTCGGATTAAAAATTATAACCCCATAATATATCTCAAAACCCCGATTTAATTTTTAATACCTCCAATCCGATAAAATATCGATAAAACACCTCAACATAATTTCTTCATTTATAACCACATAAATAAATCCATCATTTATATCCACATAAAATAAATATTTCTTTATCATATGAATCAATAATTAATTATTCACAAATAATATTATGTAATCACAATTATGACAACCAAAGTGCCTCAGAAAGAGGGGCTTTCCGATAAGGATTTCTCCTTCTGGGCGCGCAATTAGGTGACCAAATCTCTCCTCGACAGAACTTTCTAGACATTGCCAATAATGCTATCTAATAATATTATTCAAATAATATGAATTATTGATCCGATAATGGAGATAATGTGCAAGTGACAATTATTGAACAAAGAATAATATAAAATATCAACACAACAATTATTGAATCAATAAAATAAAATATTGAGCAAGAACTACCGTGAAAATTATTGAGTAGTGCCTTCTTACGTAAGGATCAATAATTCAACAATTACAGGTAATACCGTGTACATCTCTTTGTGCAACCACGCGCCAGACATCGTATTTTAAACCACGGGGTATTCCAACAAGAGATTCAGAATAACTACGCCATTATTTTTAACCAACTTATATTTGTCGTTTTCTTCATCCAATTGCTTTCCGTTATGGGGCCCACACACATGGTCATTTGCCGCATTTAATATTTCCACAAAGATTTAATATTCCACGACCAAACGAATATTCCCGACGAAATGAATATTTTATAACCACTTGCTTATTTTGAAATATTTGCGTATTTAACCCTTAACTATCCACATTAATCAAATCAACCCTTACTATTTCAAAATAATAAATAAAGGAAATTCCTTTTATTTAAAAAATTTGGGTCTTACAACCTCCCTCCTTATGAAATTTCGTCCTCGAAATTGACGACGTACACTGGTGTTTTCAAAAGGTGAGGATACCTCGCTTTCATTTCCGTTTCCTATTCCCGTGTCATTTCCTCTATAGCATGATTCCTCCACAAAACTTTAACTTGTGGTATGACCTTCTTGGCGTAGGGACATGCTCCTTCATATCCAAGATCTTGACAGTACCTCCTCATACGTTAAGTCTTGGCTATCTCGTCCGGTTCTAACTTAATAACGTGGTTCGGGTCTTTCATATATTTCTTAAGTACGAGATATGTGAAACACATTATGAACACGAGACATACTTTGAGGTAACGCAAGTCTATAGGCTACATTTCCTACTCGGTCAAGAATTTGAAATGGACCAATAAATCGTGGATTGAGCTTTCCTCTCTTCCCAAATCTTGTAACTCCCTTCCATGGAGCAACTTGTAACAATACATGATCCCCTACATTAAATTCCACGTCCTTTCGATGAAGATCCGCATAACTCTTTTGTCGATCTTGTGCCGCTTTTATACGTTGTCGAATCATTTGGATCTTTTCGTGAGTCATATCGTACTAACTCGGGTCCCAACAATGTTGCTTCACCCACCTCATCCCAACATATTGGAGAACGACATTTTCGCCCATATAATGCTTGAATGGAGCCACACCTATACTTGCTCGATAAGCTGTTGTTGTAGGAGAATTCCACCAATGGTAAATACTTATCCCAACTACCCTTGAAGTTCAGGACACGTAGTCTTAATAAATCTTCAAGAGTTTGAATAGTCCTCTCGATTGTTCGTCTGTTTGGGGATGGTATGTCAACTAAATCGCAAATTCGTGCCCATAGCTTTTTGCAAGCTAACCCAAAATCTTGAAGTGAATCTTGGGTCACGATCCAAACTATGGATACAGCATGCCATGCAACCTCACAATCTCATTTACGTATATACTAGCAAGACGTTCAAGTGAATAAGTCTCCAGATCGGCAAGAAATGAGCAGACTTGGTTAATCTATCAACAATAACCCAAATAGCATTGATGCCTTGAGAAACCGTAGGAAGACCCGTAACTAAATCCATGGTAATGTGTTGCCACTTCCATTCCTAATCTCAAGTGGTTGCAACGGACCCTTAGGTACTAGATGCTCGCCTTTACACGTTGACAAGTTAAACACATTGAGATAAACTTTGCAATCTCTCTCTTCATATTGTTCCACCAAAATGTATGTCAAGATCACGATACATTTTAGTACTTCCAGGATGGATTGCAAATGGTGTATTGTGTGCCTCCATCATAATCTTGTACTTCAAATCGAGTCGTTAGGAACACAAAGTCTAGAGTGGACTCAAGTATTCCTTCTTCATCAATTCTCGCCCTAATAGCTCCTTCTTGTACTTTCTTCTTCATACGATAAGCTCAAGATTGGGTGGCTTGAGCAACCTTAACTTTTTCTATTAAAGTTGGCTCTATGCGTATACTTGACATCATCGCACTCGCTCCTCGATATGATCTTCTACTCAACGCCAGCGTCACTACCACGTTCGCTTTTCCGGGATGGTATTGAATAGTGTGGTCGTAGTCTTTCAATAGTTCGAGCCAACGTCGTCCGCCGCATGTTGAGTTCTTTTTAGTGAAGAAATATTTAAGGCTTTTATGGTCCGAATATATCTCCACTTTCTCCCCATATAGATAGTGCCTCCATATCTTTAGCGCTTAAAACGATCACGCTAACTCTAGATCATGAGTAGGATAATTCCTCTCATACTCTTTAAGTTGTCGCGAGGCATAGGCTATGACTTTCCCACGTTGCATGAGAACACATCCTAACCCTTCGCTCAAGCATCATCGTAGATAACAAATCCATCCGAACCAGATGGTATTGTTAGAACAGTCAAATAAGTCTCCTCTTAAGCTCTTGGAAACTCTTCTCGCATTCTTCATTCCAAACGAATTTTGTATCCTTCCGAGTTAGCTGAGTTAATGGAGTAGCGATTCGAGAAAACCCTTCCACGAATCTCCGATAATAACCAAATTTAAGCCCAAAAGCTACGATTTTGATCACCGACTTCGGTGTTCCAACTTTGTATTGCTTCAATCTTCACGGATCAATAGATACTCCATGTTTTGACACACATGCCCAAGAAAGGCTACTTCCTCAAGCCGTAACTCGCATTTCTTCAATTTGGCATATAGTTGGTTTTCACGAAGCCTTTGGAGTACCAAGCTTCAAATGGTGCTCATGATCTTCACTGCTTTTGGAATATATAAGGATGTCATCAATAAAGACAACAACGAATTGATCCAAATATTCCTTGAATACTCTTGGTTCATCATATCCATGAAAGTCATAGGAGCATTAGTTAGTCCGAAAGACATGACTAAGAATTCATAATGCCCATACCGAAGTTCGAAGGCGATCTTTGGAATATCCTCGATTCTAATCTTCAAATTGATGATATCCGTAAGCGAAGATCGATTTTGAAAAGAATTGTGCCTTCAGAATCGGGTCAAACAAGTCATCAATACGAGGTAGAGGATACCTATTCTTGATGGTGACATGGTTCAATTTCCCGATAGTCAATACAAAGTCGCATACTCCCGTCTTTCTTCTTTACGAATAAAACATGAGCACCCCAAGGAGATGTACTAGGACGAATGAAACCGATGTCCAACAATTCTTGTAGTTGGACCTTTAACTCCTGAAGTTCAATAGGAGCCATTCGATATGGGGTTTTAGAAATGGGCTTGTATGCAGTTCAAGATCAATAAAGAATTCAACTTCACGTTCTGGGGGTAGACCGGGAAGTTCTTCAGGAAATACGTCAGGAAAGTCAATAACAACAGGAATATTATTCAAATTTGACGTGTCTTTATTCAAATCCATAACATGGGCTAAGAAAGCTTGACATCCGTTTTTCAATAAACGAATAGCTTTATGATTAGATATGACAATGATTGATTTTAATGGTTTAGTTACTTGAATTGCATAACAACAGTTGGTTAGGAATATGAAAACTAACAACCTTCATTAAAAACAATCAATTTTGGCATGATGAGTAGTTATCCAATCAATCCCTAAAATCACATCAAAAGCAAGTATCCTTAAAGAGATAAGGTCAATGTGTGTAAGGTGATGGTGCCAACTTGAATCAAACAAAATTTATAAACAAAGTGGATGTGATGAAAGTTTCTCCTAAACGGAGTTTCCACAGATAGGTCAAAGTCTAATTTTTCCTGAGTCAAGTTTAAACGTTGAGCACAAAGCAGAGAGATAAATGAATGGGTAGCACCGATGATCGAGTAAGGTATAAACTTCGCAAGAATTTATAAATAGCTTACCCGTGATCACCTCATTTGGGTTCCTCGCATTATGACCGATCCACAACAAACGCTTCTTCCGGAATCGTTGACTTTGACTTTTTTCGGGACGATCTTTTGAGTCACCGTCCCTCATTGAACTAGGGTTTCGCTACTGCATAATCTCGAGCGATATGTCCTTCCTTTCCACAACTATAGCATACCTTGAACTGTTAGGGCGGTTTGACCGATATGTCCTCTTTTTCGCATTTGAAGATATGAACCGGTGGTCGTTCTCCTCCCTTAGAACCGATTCTTCACTTAAGACCGCCGTCTTCACATAGTCGTTGTTAAATCTCCTCTTTTAAAATCTCCTTGACTCGCTTCTTCGCTTTTTCATGACCATGATTACCACCCGAGTGGTTACCATTTATCGTAAAATCATTCGCTTTTCTCCGTAGGTTATCATTATTCATTGATCGCTATCTCTGCGGTACGATCCTCGGTTATGGTCCTCAGTTGACCGTACTCGTTATCTCGCTCTAATAATTGAGCCACATTCTACATAACATCCGAATAAAGAGAAAGTTTATGAGAAATGAGATCTCGACGTATCTTGGGTTTCAAACCTCTAAGAAACATCCGCGTCATAACGTTCCTCATTCTCCACCAAATGAGGTGCAAACTCGATAACTCGCAAACTTTGCCTCGCATCGAGACACCGCCATGTTGTTTTTTCTAATCTGATGAACTCCACTTCCTTCATATGACGAACACTTTCGTGAAAGTATTTGTCATTAAATAGTCTCTCAAATGTCTCCCAAGACATGCCGAAAAGTGTGGTGGATGGATGGTACGCTTCACGGACTCCCACCAGTGAGTCCGCCGCCACTAACATAAAGGTGGCGAATGGAACCTTCTGTTCTCTCCGTGCATCCCAAGACATCGAATATCTTGGTAATTTGTTTGACCCATGTTTTCGCCATGATCGGATCTGGCTTTCCTTAAATTTCGTGGTCCCAACTCTTTGAAGCGCTTGGTGTGACAACCCGTGAATTGCTATCATTTCCTCCTCAGTATTTTGAACACGAGTCTCCCTAAATGCGATTTTGCATGAACCGCAAAAGCTTCTAAACATCCCCTCGCTCATCATCCGCTCGGTGGTGTTATTCATGGGAGGAACATTGTCACCACAGATTACGTTCTCCTCGTTGGTAAAACATACAGGCATCTCCACGGTCTCATTTACTCCATCGTTAATATTCTCACGACATTCTCAAATACCGTCATAAAACAAGGGTTAATTAAGGAAATCAATATATCACATAATATCCCTATATCTCGACCAACTAACAAATAAGCTTAGGTAGGACACACTAGCGAAGGATTTACTCGTCTCTCCCTCCTAGTTCTATTCCCGATCTCCGCCAGAGATCATATCCCTAAGCTCGATACTAACTGTGACGCCCCCAAAATATGGTATACACAACACCCATTCCGAGTCGCCAAATACATGGTACTGAAAGCAAACTACAACTTCAATAATACAAATGTCGTGTGAAATACGACAATATATACTGTGAGTTTAAATACAAATATTATCTTCTAGACAATATCTATACTCAAATAAATCCTCATCACATTTATTGATACATTATTTTACAAAAATGGTGAGGACTACTAAACAACTCTCTCTAGAACCTTCATTCCATACCCCGACTAGTACTCGCTACATTCTCGCCTCCTGAGAAGAAAAAATGGAACAACAAGGAAAAGGGTGAGCTCAACTAGCCCAGTAAAGAATATTATGACTAAGATAATATACAACAAATTATCGTTAGTCTCCAACAGGAAAAATCTGATAGAATACAATAGACAACAAGTTTCAGATCAATATTCGCAGCGGAAATAATAATTCATAGAAGAGTTACGTAGAGAATGAAATCTACTATAATCTATGAATTTAACAATCCATCATCAATATTTTATCCCTGTAACATCAATCAATATTCATCTCAAATCAAATATTCATCTTTGCACTACAGGCCAAAGATATTCATCAATCGGTCATGTTCATCTCAACACCTGTTCATCTTTGCACTAAAGGCCAAAGATATTCATCAGTCGGTCATGTTCATTTAAACACCTGCTCATCTCTTTGCACTCTGACAGCCAAAGATATTCTTGAAATCATTCATCTTTGCACTACAGGCCAAAGATATTCAATAATATCATCATTTAAGACTGAGGATGATGAAAAATATTTTTAAAGAACGAATCCAGTGAAACAAAATGACAAGGATTAAGGATTAAGGATTCGTACTTTGTTTTATCCATGTCCAACAATACCTCAAAAATAATCATAGTGGTGTAAAATTCAAGAATGATCAAAACATGGATACAATCAAAGCTAGTATCCAAAATAGATATTTTGGACGAAAAGAAGAAATTTTATTTTTCGATGAATAGTGCCGTATACGTGAATAGTGTCGTATACGTGAATAGTGCCGTATACGTGAATAGTAACTCCGACACCAAAAGATAGAAATTCCACAAAAAAACATTTTCACGCTTCATGAATAGTACTCGTGAATAGTAACTCATGAATAGTAACTCGTGAATAGTAACTCATGAATAGTAACCCCGACATGAAAAAGTTCCAAATTTGATAAAAACTTCAGATCAACATTTCAGCATAATGATATTGAAGAAATAATATCATTACGAAAAAAAATAATATCCCTTACCTCAAAGAATCAGTACTTCGGAAGGAAAGGTCGGAAGTGATGCTGAATGAAACTTGTACTGAACAACAACTCTCAAAGTATCTAAATACTCACAAAATACGCTCAATAATATAGAGAGAGAAAGAGAGAAAACTTTGTTTCTGGTGTGATTTTCAATTCTAACTTAGCCCTCTATTTATAGGAAAATGTTAGCCTACCAAGGCAGACTTGATTTTGCTACACGATGGCTTTTACTCGCTACTATTGCCACCCACCACATTTGAAATAAAATTCAGCACATTTCTTCACCAACCACAAGTGGGGCCCACTCAATTCTAGAATTTTCCACCAAAATCAATTATAAACCTAATTTCCGAATCAGACACCTCTTAAAATTCATAACAAATCATTCGTGAATTTTTAACGGTTCAAAATTTGTGGACATATACTCAACTTATGTATGTATAACATACCCAAAAATTACCACAATCCAACGGTCGGATTAAAAATTATAACCCCCGCAATATATCTCAAAACCCCTGATTTAATTTTTAATACCTCCAATCCGATAAAATACTGATAAAACACCTCAACATAATTTCTTCATTTATAACCACATAAATAAATCCATCATTTATATCCACATAAAATAAATATTTCTTTATCATATGAATCAATAATTAATTATTCACAAATAATATTATAGAATCACAATTATGACAACCGCATCTGCTCCTCAGAAAGAGGGGCTTTCCGATAAGGATTTCTCTCATCTTGGTGCGCAATTAGGTGACCAAACCTCTCCTTGATAGAACTTTCTAGACATTGCCAATAATGCTATCTAATAATATTATTCAAATAATATGAATTATTGATCCGATAATGGAGATAATGCAAAAGTGACAATTATTGAGCAATGTTAATAATATAAAATATCAACGCAAAGAATTATTGAATCAATAAAATAAAATATTGAACAAGAATTCACTGTGAAAATTATCGAGTAGTGCCTTCTTACGTAAGGATCAATAATTCAACAATTACGCAATACCGTAAAAGCATCAGGCAACCACGCCAGACATCGTATTTTAACCAACGGGTATTCCAACAAGATTAACTCAGAATAACCACGCCGTTATTTTTAACCAACTTATATTTGTCGCTTTCTTCATCCAATCGCGCTCAGTTATGGGGCCACACACGGTCGCTGCTGCGTAAATACGAATATTCCCCGATAGTACGAATATTCCACGACCAAACGAATATTCCCCGATAAAAATGAATATTTTATAACCACTTGCTTATTTTGAAATATTTGCGTATTTAACCCTTAACTATCCACATTAATCAAATCAACCCTTACTATTTCAAAATAATAAATAAAGGAAATTCCTTTTTATTTAAAAAAATTTCGGGGTCTTACAAGTACCCCATAAATAATACTCCGAGTGAATAATACCCCGTAAATAATACCCTGAGTGAATAGTATCCCGTAAATAATACCCCGAGTGAATAGTACCCCGCAAATAATACTCTGAGTGAATAGTAAGAAATAATAACCCTTACGAATAAGAAATAAATAACATCCCTTACCTTAGTAGAAGACTGGATACTGCAATAGTGAAGTAGTAGAATACTTTTCTTCTTCCTCTTTATAACTTCTCTCTCTATAGTTGCTCTTGTGAGTCTTAGTGAATTGGTGAGAATGAAAGAAGAAATGAGCTTCAATTTATAGGAAAACATAGTTTCGATAATTGCACGTTTAGGGGCTCAAATTATTACAGTTTAGTACCTTCATCTTTGCCTCTAATTTTGATTTAGTCCTTTAAGTATTATCAATCTTGCACAACCTCCCCTAATAGTTCATGCATGTGAACTAATAGGTCCATGCATGTGAACCAACAGTAATTTGCATGTGAACCAATTGCAATTAATTGCTCATTTATCCGATTAATTGCTCGATTGGTCAATTTAACATCCAGAAATTAACTATTATCGAAATAAATGTCGATTTACACTAACACTAATAATCCCAGCACAATGGAAATATTTTTATCAGCAATTTTATCTTTGAAATTTTCAAAGTTTAACTTTTTTCAAAAAAGTCAACTGTTGGCTTTTTTCGAAAAAGTCAACTATTGACTTGTTGATCAAAAAGTCAAATTTGACAAATTTTTTGTTTATAGTCTATTTTTACTAATTTCATTGTCCCGGACTCAAATATCTCGTCCCTATCTCCAAATTCAACTCCGAACTCAAATTCAATTTTTAATAACATTCATCACTAATATTATAACTCACAACGTTAACAACCAGATCATTCCCAGGAAAGAGGGGGCTTTTCGATAAGGATTTCTCCTTATTGGCGCGCAATTAGGTGACCAAACCCCTTTCCTCGACAGAAATTTCTAGACATTGTCAATAATACAAATAATAATATAAATAACTTTGTCGTCTCAATTATTGATTTAATAATATACAATATTGTGACAATAATTGAATCAATAACATGAGATACTAAACAGTAATTACTGTGGCAATAATTAAATAAAACTGAGTGACTTATCACGTAAGCATCAATAATCAAAACCGTGTGCTACAATACAACCACGAGTATTATTATACTTTTATCACCGATTATTTTATGACAACTTTCTTACTTTGAAAAGTTTTCACATATCACCCTTAACTTTAACCTTTTATCAATTTAACCATTTACTAAATAGAATAATAATTAGAAGAAAATTGAATACTTTCATTACATAAAATTCAGGGTCTCACACTATGCCTTGAGAAACCTTGGGAAGACCAGTAAGGAAGTCTGCAACGCCTTGAAATCCGGTCTATTTTCACATCCAGATTCCGTACGTCACGATCCCATGTTCTTCCAAACATACATCATTATATAGCTAAATATAAAAACATACATCCTCAAAACCCAGGTTCTAAAACCATATAACCCCTTTTCATTACAAATAACGATAATTACAATATTCTATGTCTTTTACAAGAGTGACTTTTATCCGCCACCAAGGATACATCATCGTTCATTAAACTATTCTAAATTTCATTTAACTTATTTTATATTACAAGTCTTCATTCAATCTTCTCGCTCATCCAAATTCTGAATGGCACTTCATCTGGATACCGTCAACTTGATCTTTACGGGATCCTTAAGTTCTTCTAACATCGTTCGCTGAAAATGTTTTTCATTTAAAGAAAGTGTGAGCATTCAATTGCCCAACAAGTCATAACAGTTGAACAAACATCTTCAAGAATTCAAACATTCTTTTAAGACTTTAATAACCAACAAAGGTATGTGAAGGCGGCTTGAATAATAGGAATAATCTCGATTCTATCATTTTAAAACAATATTCACTTTAATTTTAAAATACTTTCATTCTTCTACCTTTTTCATACACATTCTATCTGACTAGAATCAGTAGCACAGACTTAAGAATACCGGATCATGTATGAACAGAGCATTCTCTTATTGAACAGTTAAATCACAAAACAGTTCATCTCATAGAAACACCGAAGCGTTCACATTGTGGCACAAGGCCTCATATGTTCTACCACTTTACACAAATATCGCACATTAGCACATAGACAGAACTTCTCAAGTTCAACATCTGAGAAGTTTAAGAAACTAGCTTTCATTTAGAATATGAATGAAGTTAGGAAACTTGCCTTACGCCCAGCTACAGCTTACGCCGAACTGCCCATTTCAATTCCTATATAACACATAAGAAAACACCACATACACCAATTAGTCATACATCTTTGACTTGTGCATTAATTTACTTAACTTTACTTCTTAGGGTTCGCGTTCTTGCAACCTAAGTTTATGCGACCCCTTTCATTATCGTTCTACGGCTTCATGACATACAGAGATGTCTTACTTATACGTTCATCATCTTTGATGTTTTACATTCTTATCTTCTTCTTATAACTTCTCTAGGACTCATCACACATCGCTTCTCTGCTAGTAGTCCATATGGTTCTCTGAGTGGTTTCCCATAAACAACCAACAAACAAGTTCCCGTTTCATCTACACTGCCCATAACAGTGAGTTAGATCAGTTTCCAGTTTTGTATATACCTTCGCTTTCTAAAGGAATTGTTTAGCCCAACTCCCATATGTCAACTATCAAAGGTCACGATTGTACCACAACCTAAACTTATCGTAACTTATCCGAACCATTAAACTTAATGTTCGTTAAATCAATTTCTTATTCCTTATGGTTTTCTGGCAACTAAATGTCATACCTCATGATTCATTCTAATACGACTCACCTTCGACTTTCATTACTTTTATTACCGTTCATTACGACTTTCTTGATAATTCATATCTTATTAATACTTTCGTTATCCATTACATGAACCCCATGTTCATTACTCGCTTCATAGTGTCGAAGCCATACTGATCGTTGTATGCTAAGACCGATCGTTCATTGCAACAGCATTGCGTTCATAGCATTTATACGCTTTAAACTTATCTCTCACTATCATGACATAACATCAAAATGTTATTCATTACCCTTGTCTCACAACGTCTAAGGAATCACAACCATAACAATTCCTCACGTTCGTTCATTGCGACTATGGTCCCCGGACATCGGTTGTGAAACCCGCATTTAAATTCTTTGTCTTTTAATCTCGTTTAATCTTTTTGTTCAACCTTCATTAAGGGTTTAATTCACTAAATTAAGTGTTACATTTGACGAATCTTATGTTCTTTATCTTCTCTTATGTTTCCCCCAAGACCTGAGTAGTTAAAAACTCCTCTCTGGCTTTTTCCCTACCACGGTGTTTGCATACCACTCTTCCTTCTATCTCTCTCGCTAGTGGGCACGAGTTTGCGAGACCGACTCCGGGTCTAGCTTTCTGTATCACCTTATAGCAGCATGGTTGGCACCGCGGTGCCAAGCCCTAACCCTTGAAAATTTCTCTAAGTGTTAACTCTAATTTGAAATGCTTTCTTCTTGCATTCATAACTCATTCGTTATAACTCGGAATGAGGTCGTTCCAAATCCATTCTCTTCCTTATCTTACGTACTTCAATCCCCCTCAGACAGAACTTCATTCTGAATCCGTTAACATGCCATTCGATTGGCTTAATCTTCACCCTTTGTTAATTTTATGTTTTTAACGCTCTTTGTTTGTTCGCCCGTAATTCGGTCATCTGAACTCGGAATTCGTTCATTCTTGAGTCCACGACTCACATTTTCTACATTCTAGTGTAACGACACAAAAATTCGGATTTTCCAAAATTTAAGTTTAAAGAATTAGTTATTAATAAAATAAATTTTTATTAATAATATTATGTGTTATGTGTTTATTAATCGTTCTAGAACCTAGGATGATTATAAGTCGGGAGGATTTTGGCTACGAGCTAGATGGAACGAGTAAGAATTTTCAAGACAAAAATAAAATTTTTTCGGGAAGAAAAATATTTCTGGGGAAAAAGACGAAATAGGCACTATTCACCTGACGAAACCTATGGGTTAGGGTTTGAATAACCTAAGCCGTTCTGAGAGGTCGGTATGTCAAAATGACATTCCATCGAAGGATTTGCCGATAATATGTCGTGAAAAGTTAAGTAAGCCGATAAAAGTTTTTCTTGAAAAACGCATCTTTGAAATTGGACAAAATAAAAATGACAAAAAATCTTGTTATGTACTTTTCACTCGTTTAGCTATGTTAGGGGAAACGTGAAGGAAAAACGCTTAACACCAAAAAAGTATTTTCAGTTTTTAGAAATCAAGAATACATAAAAGTTAATCCAGAAAGAAAAGATGAAATATCCAAAATATTTGGATTCCGAGAATCATAGTTTTTAAAACTGCTTGGACGAAAACCCGAAAGACGGAACCACGAAACTTAAAGGCTAAGTAGACTTAAGGGCTAAGTTAACTTAACACTTAAGTTATGAATAGTAAGGAGGTGTAAATAGTAAGGAGGTTGGGGGGCAAAATGACTAAAATACCCCTAGCCTTGAAAATCTATAAATAGTAAGCTTAATTCATTTAAATGGGATTTTGAAAATCTTACATCTAGAGAGAGAGAGAGAGAGGATCGGATGAAGAGGGAGAAGGAAGAGCATGAACATGAATGATCGGATCGAAAGTGCTCGTGAAATAGAAAAGCTTGCGAATCGCCGGTTTTGTCTAGCGGAACAAAAATAAAGAGGAAAGGTATTAAAACCTAACTCCTAAGTTAACTTTTTCTAAGTTTTTATGTTCAAAACTTAGCTTATTAAGAATAAGGGGTAAAAGAAGTTAGGAATGATTTCATATGGTTGAAATCGTAAGAAAATGAAGAAATAAGAATTTAAAGTTTAGTAAATAAATTTCTTAAGGAAGTATAAGATTTGTAATAAATTAGAATGATCTGAGTGGATTATATAAACAAATAGGTGAAATAAGTAAGGAATAATGTTCTATAACATTAAATTCCATTAAAAAGTGAAATCGTAATCCAAAATATTGATTAAAATGAAGAACAAACAAAGAACACGAAGAACATGCGAAGAACGCGAAGAACGTTGTTGATGGACAAATTTAAAACCATCATAGGATAATTGTTGTTGATGGACAAGTTTAAAACCATCGTGTATAAGTTAGATGCATATTGCTTGGTTAGGAACGGTAGAAACGTTCATGAACAATGAATTAAAACTTAGCTATAATGGAGTTATGACAAAAATTTTGTAAAAGACAAATGAGAATTAGAAAGTTAGTAAATAAACCCGAACGTGTAGGGTTTCATAAGAATGTAAGAGAATGTAGAAAACATGAGTCGTGGACTCAAGAATGAACGAATTCCGAGTTCGGATGACCGAATTACGGACGAACAAACAAAGAGCGTTAAAAACGTAAAATGAACAAAGGGTGAAGATTAAGCTAATAGAATGGCATGTTAACGGATTCAGAATGAAGTTCTGTCTGAGGGGGATTGAAGTACGTAAGATAAGGAAGATAATGGCTTTAGAACAACCTCGTTCCGAGTTATAACGAATGAGTTATGAAAGCGGGAAGTAAGCATTTCAAATTGGAGTTAGCACTTATAGAAATTTTCAAGGGTTAGGGCTTGGAACCGCGGCGCCAACCATGCCTTGTAAGGTGGCACTGCAGCGCCAGACCAGGGAGCTAGGTATTGCAAACTCGCACCGCGGCACAAGAAATAGAAGGAAGAGTGGCGCCGCAGCGCCAGGGTAGGGAAAAAGCCAGAGAGGAGTTTTTAACTACTCAGCTCTTGGGGGAAACATAAGGGGAGATAAAGAACATAAGATTCGTCAAATGTAACACTTAATTTAGTGAATTAAACCCTTAATGAAGGTTGAACAAAAAGATTAAACAAGATTAAAAAACAAAGAATTTAAACGCGGGTTTCACAACCGATGTCCGTGGACCGTAGTCGCAATGAACAAACGTGAGGAATTGCTATGGTTATGAGACGAGGGTAATGAATAACATTTTGATGTTATGTCATGATAGTGAGAGATAAGTTTAAAGCGTATAGACGCTATGAACGCAACGCTGTTGCGATGAACGATCGGTCTTAGCATACATTGATCAGTATGGCTTCGACACAATGAAACGAGTAATGAACATGGGGTTCATGTAATGGATAACGAAAGTATTAATAAGATATGAATTATCAAGAAAGCCGTAATGAACGGTAATAAAAGTAATGAAAGCCGAAGGTGAGTCGTATTAGAATGAATCCTGAGGTATGACATTTAGTTGCCAGAAAACCGTAAGGAATAAGAAATTGATTTAACGAACATTCAGTTTAATGGTTTGGATAAGTTACGATAAGTTTAGGTTGTGGTACAATCGTGACCTTTGATGGTTGACATATGGGAGCTGGGCTAAACAATTCCTTCAGAGAGCGAAGGTATATACAAAACTGGCAACCGATCTAACTCACTGTTATGGGCAGTGTAGATGAGACGGGAACTTGTTTATTAGTTATTTGTGGGAAACCACTCAGAGTACCATATGGACTACTAGCAGAGAAGCGATATGTGCTGAGTCCTAAAGAAGTTATAAGAAGAAGATAAGAATGTAAAACATCAAAGATGATGAACATATAAGTAAGACATCTTCGTATGTCATGAAGCCGTAGAACGATAATGAAAGGCGTCGCGTAAACTTAGGTTGCAATAACGCGAACCCTAAGAAGTAAAGTTAAGTAAATTAATGAATAAGTCAAAGATGTGTGACTAATTGGTGTATGTGGTGTTTTCTTATGTGTTATATAGGAATTGAAATGAGCAGTTCGGCGTAAGCTGTAGCTGGGCATAAGGCAAGTTTCCTAACTTCATTCATATTCTAAATGAATGCTAGTTTCTTAAACTTCTCAGATGTTGAACTTGAGAAGTTCTGTATATATGCTAATGTGCGATATTTGTGTAAAGTGGTAGAATATATGAGGCCTTGTGCCACAATGTGAACACTTTGGTGTTTCTATGAGATGAACTGTTCTATGATTTAACTGTTCAATAAGAGAATGCTCTGTTCATACATGATCCGTTATTGTTAAGTTTGTGCTAATGATTCTAGTCAGATAGAATGTGTATGAAAAAGGTAGAAGAATGAAAGTATTTTAAAATTAAAGTGAATATTGTTTTAAAATGATAGGAATCGAGATTATTTCTATTATTCAAGCTGCTTTATAACCTTTGTCCGGTTATTGAAGTCTTAAAAGAATGTTTGAATTCTTGAAGATGTTTGTTCAACTGTTATGACTTGCTGGGCAATTGAATGCTCACACTTGCTTTAAATGAAAAACATTTTCAGCGAACAATGTTAGAAGAACTTAAGGATCCCGTAAAGATCAAGCTGACGGTATCCAGATAAAGTGCCATTCAGAATGTGGATGAGCGAGAAGATTGAGTGAAGACTTGTAATATAAAATAAGTTAAATGAACTTTAGAATAGTTTAATGAACGGTGATGTATCCTTGGTGGCGGAGAAAATTCTCTCTTATAAAAGATAAAGAATATTGTAATTATCGTTATTTGTAATGAAAAGGGGTTATATGGTTTTAGAACCTCGGTTTTGAGGATGTATGTTGTTATATTTAGCTATATAATGATGTATGTTTGGAAGAAGATGGGATCGTGACGTACAGAATCCGGATGTGAAAATAGACCGGATTTCGGGGGGTTACACTCTTCCCCTCTTATAAAAATTCCGTCCTTGAAATTTCATAAAACCACACCCTTACCCGGGTCATCACAAAGTCCATGGTAATGTGCTCTCACTTCCGTTCTGGAATTTCAAGTGGTTGCAATGGACCTTTTGTGTGACGCCCCCAAAATAGGTATACATCACCCATCTTGGGTCGCCAAATACTTGGTAAAGAAATCAAATACAAACTTCTTTTATACAATACCCCCATATTCTGACCGACCAATTAAATAAGAAATAAACTTAGGTAGGTCATACTAGCGAAGGATTTTTGCATCTCTCCCCCTAGTTCTTGTCTCACATCTTAGCCAGGTATCATATCCCTAAGCTTTGATACCAACTGTGATGCCCCCAAAATAGGTATAAATCACCCATCTTGGGTCGCCAAATACTTGGTAAAGAAATCAAATACAAACTTCTTTTATATACAATACGACAAAAAGCGTGAGTGAAAGTTTTACACCTAATATTATCTTCTAGACAATATCCAAACTCAAATGGATTCCTCATTATATTTATTATCACACTATTTCATAGAATAGTGAGGACTACTATAGCCACCATCTCAGACCATCACTCCGTTCCCCGACTAGTCCCGGTTATGACTAAGAAATATTATGACTAAGATAATGACTAAGATAATGCAGAATAAATTATCGTTGGCCTTCAACAGCGTTAAACTAATAAACAACAATTTTAACTGCAGCGGAACAAGTAATCCATTAGAAGAGTCAAGTAGAGCATGATATCTACTATATTCTATGATTTAAAAATTTTATCATCAATTTTATTGCTGAGACTAAGCTCAATAAATAATCCATATCACTGAATTATCCATGCACTACGGGCCAAGGATATTCATTAGTATCACGTCTACGAATTATCCATGCACTACGGGCCAAGAATATTCGTGTAATCACCGATGGTCATGATCATGCCAACAACTGTCCATCAATGCACTACGGGACAATGAGGACTTTTACCATATCATTTGTAACATTACGGCTCATGATTATATCGAATAATCCCTAGTCATAATCATACCAATCAACAGCCCATCTACGCACTACGGGCCAATGATGACTTTCATCACATTATAAGCATGAGGATGATGACAATGATATAAAAATTCAATTAAGTAAGAGCATGGATAAATTTTAAAGATTTATAAATCAATTTATCCAGAGTTCAAGAATGTCCAAATTGTCAACATGTAAACTATTTTGTGGAGTAAAATTCAAGAATAATATTGTATCAAAAATAATTTGGACAGAAAAGAAATTAATTTTTGTCATGAATAGTACCTTGGGTAAATAGTACCCAAGTGAATAGTACCCCATGAATAGTACTTTGAGAATAGTATTCTGTGAATAGTACCCCGGCATGAAAAGATTAAAAATTATCAAGAATGCTCAGAATAATATTTCTATGAAAAGATACTAGATGAAGCGTAAATTTCAAGGATATTCTACTAATTTCAAGGAGTATAGAAGCCATACTTTAACAAAATGAGTGTAGAATTCGGAATCTAAAATGAAATAATATTACTTACATACTACAGAGTATGGAAGAAAATATTATTTCATACGAATATTGAACAAAAATAATATCCCTTACCTTAGTAGAAGGCTGGATACTACAATAGTGAAGTAGTATAATACTCTTCTTCTTTCTCTCTATAGCTTCTCTCTCTATAATTGCCTTGTGCGTCTTAGAAAATTAGTGAGAATGAAAGAAGAATGAGCTTCTATTTATAAGAAAACATAGTTTCGATAATTGCACGATCAGGGGCTCGAATTATTACAGTATAGTACCTTCATATATACCTCTATTTTTAATTTAGTACTTCAAGTATTATCAATCTTGCACCACCCCCTGATAGTACATGCACGTGAATCAATAGTTCCATACATGTGAACCAACAGTAATTTGCATGTGAACTAATAGCAATTAATTGCTCATTTATCCGATTAATTGCCCGTTTGGTCTATTTAACATCAAAAAATCAATTATTATCGAAATAAATGTTGATTTCCACTAACACTAATAATCCAAACACAATAAAAATATTTTTTATCAACAATTTCATCTTTAATCAACATGAACTTATTCATCATTAATATTATAACTCACAATATTTAACAACCAGATCATTCCCAGGAAAAAGGGGGCTTTTCGATAAGGATTTCTCCCTATTGGCGCGCAATTAGGTGACCAAACCCCTTTCCTCGACAGAACTTTTTAGACATCGTCAATAATGCAAATAATAATATGAATAACTTTGTCGTCTCAATTATTGATTTAATAATATAAAATATTATGTAGATGATACTATGAAAATAATTAAATCAATAATATAAGAGATATTATACAGCAATTACTGTAGTAATAATTGAGTATAACTGAGTGACTTCTCACGTAAGCATCAATAATCAATACCGTATGCTACTATGCAACCATGCGTATTACTATACTTTTACCACCGAGTATTTCAACAGTTTAATGGTAAAACTTTCTCCGTTATTTTTATAAAAAGATATTTCTGTTATTTTCTAACTCTGACAATAATTCCGTTGTGGGGTCCACCAATGATTGTGCCGTCATACGAATATCCACAACTATAAAATTATATCAAATCTACACCATAATATTCAAAAATATATTTCGAGAAAAATTAATCTTTATTCATAAAAGTTGGGGTCTAACAACCTCCCCTTCTTATGAAATTTCGTCCTCGAAATTGGGGTACGTACCTGGTATGTCGAAGAGGTGAAGATACCTTGATTTTATTTTAGATTCCAACTCCCAGGTCATTCCTCAACATCGTGGTTTTTCCACAAAACTTTGACTTGAGATATAACCTTGGAGCATAGAATATGTTCCTTCTTATCTAAGATTTTAACAAGTACCTCTTCATACATTAATATTTAGTCCAGTTCTAAATCAATAATGTGGTTCGGGTCTTTCACATATTTACGTAACATAGATATGTGAAAAAAGTTATGAACACGAGATATACTTGGCGGTAAGGCGAGTCTATAGGCCACAGTTCCTACTTGATCAAGGATTTCGAATGGCCCAATGAATCGAGGATTAAGCTTTCCTCTCTTTTCAAATCTCGTAACTCCTTTCCATCGAGCCACACGTAACAACACATGCTCTCCAACATTGAATTCCACGTCCTTTTAATGAATATCAACACAACTCTTTTGTCGATCTTGTGAGGTTTTTATACGTTTCCAGATCATTTGAATCTTTTCCATAGTCATGCGTACAAATTCCGGTCCCAACAATGTTGCTTCACCCACCTCATCCCAGTATACTGGAGAACGACATTTGCGTCCATACAACGACTCGAATGGAGTCATGCCAGTACTTGCTTGATAACTATTGTTATAGGAGAATTCCACTAATGGCAAGAACTTGTCCCAAATTCCTTTGAAGTCAAGGACACAGAGTCTTAATAGTTCTTCAAGAGTTTGAATAGTCCTCTCCGACTGCCCGTCCGTTTGAAGATGATATGTCAAACTGAATCGTAAATCCGTGCCCATAGCTTTTTTCAGACTAACCCAAAATCGTGAAGTGAATCTTGGGTCTCGATCAGAAACTATGGATACTGGCATACCATGTAGTCTTACAATCTCATTTATGTACATACGAGCAAGACTTTTAAGTGAATAAGTTTCTCGTATAGGTAAGAAATGAGCAGACTTGGTTAGTCTATCGACAATGACCCAAATCGCATCTATGCCTTGAGAAACATTAGGAAGAACAGTAACGAAGTCCATGGTAATGTGCTCCCACTTCCATTTTGGAATTTTAAGTGGTTGCAATGGAACTTTTGGCACTTGATGCTCCGCCTTGACACGTTGACAAGTTAAACACCTTGAGATAAACTTTGCAATCTCTCTCTTCATATCGCTCCACCAAAATGTATGTCAAAGATCACAATAAATTTTGGTACATCATGATTTTATACTTCAAGTCAAAGTTGTTAGGAACACAAAGTTTGGAGTTGACTGAAAGTATTCCTTCTTCATCGATTCTTGCTTCCGGGATAGCACCTTCTTGTACTTTCTTCCTCATACGCAGCAACTCTAGGTCTGTAGCTTGAGCAACTTTAACTTTATCGATTAAAGTCGGTTTTACATTTAACATCATCACATGGGTCCCTAGAGTCTTTAACTCTATCTTCATCCTTTGTAAGTCATACAAAATGGACCTTTGCATTGACAATATCGCACTCGTACCCGCATATGATCTTCTACTCAATGCGTCAGTTACTACGTTTGCTTTTCTAGGATGGTATTGAATGGTATGATCGTAATCTTTCAACAGCTCAAGCCAATGTCGTTGCTGCATGTTGAGCTCCTTTTGGGTGAAGAAATATTTGAGGCTTTTATGATTCGTATAGATCTCTACTTTCTCCCCATACAGGTAATGCCTCTAGATTTTAAGCGCAAAAATGATAACTGCCAACTCTAGATCATGGGTAGGATAATTCCTCTCATATTCTTTGAGTTTTAGTGAGGCATAGGCTATGACTTTCCCATGTTGTATGAGAACACATCCTAAACCTTTGCCTGAAGCATCGCTGTATATGAAAAATCCCTCCGAACTAGATGATATTATCAGGATAGATGCTGAAATGAGTCTCCTTTTGAGTTCTTGAAAACTCTTCTCACATTCCTCACTCCAACCGAATTTTGTATCTTTTTGACTCAGTTGAGTTAATGGAGTAATGATTCAAGAAAATCCTTCCATGAATCTCTGATAATAACCAGCTAAGCCCAGAAAGCTACGTACTTCAGTCATTGACTTAGGTTGCTCCCAGATTTGTATTGCTTCAATCTTCGCTCGGTCAATAGATATTTCGTGATTTGATATCACGTGACCAAGGAATGTTACTTCCTTAAGCCAGAACTCGCATTTCTTTAACTTGGCGTACAACTTATTTTCACGAAGCTTTTGGAGTATCATCCTCAAGTGTTGCTCATGATCTTCACGGCTTTTGGAGTATATGAGGTGTCATCAATAAAGATAACCACGAAATGATCCAAATATTCCTTGAATACTCGGTTCATCATATCCATGAAGACAGCAGGAGCATTAGTCAATCCAAAAGATATGACTAGGAATTCGTAATGCCCTTACCAAGTTCTGAAAGTAGTCTTTGGAATGTCATCAGTTTTAATCTTTAACTGATGATATTCGGAACGAAGATTAATCTTTGAAAAGAATTTAGCACCTTGCAACTGGTCAAACAGGTCATCAATGCAAGGCAACGGGTACCTATTTTTGATGGTGAAATGATTAAACTCTCGATAATCAATATAAAGTCGTATACTTTCATCTTTCTTCTTCATGAATAGAGCAGGAGCACCCCAAAGAGACGTACTAAGGCGAATAAAACTGATGTCTAACAATTCCTGTAGTTGGGTCTTTAACTCCTGAAGTTCAATAGGACCCATTCGATATGGGGCTTTGGAAATGGGTTTTGCACCAGATTCAAGGTCAATAAAAAATTCAATTTCACGCTCTGGGGGTAGGCCAGGAAGTTTTCATGGAATACGTCAAGAAATTTATTAACAATAGAAATATCATTCAAATCTGATGTATTTTTGTTTAAATTCGTGACATGGGTTAAGAAAGCTTGACATCCGATTTTCAATAAATGAATGGCTTTATGGCTTGATATGACAGTGATTGACTTTAGTTGTTTGGTTGCTTGAATTCACATAATAGGTTGGTTAAGAATATGAAAGCTAACAACCTTACAAAAATATTCAATTTTAGCATGATGAGTAGTTAACCAATCAATTCCTAAAATCACATCGAATGCAAGTATTTTCAAAGAGATAAGATCGACAAGTAACGTGTGGTTGCCGATTTAAATCAAACAAGACTTATAAACACTGGATATAATGAAGGTTTCTCCCAACGGAGTTTCAATAGATAAGTCAAAGTCTAATTTCTCCAGAGTTAAATTTAAACGTTGAGAACAAGTAAGAGAAATAAAAGAATGGGTAGAACCGATATCAAATAAAGTATAGACTTTACAAGTATAAACTTGTCTGGGATGACCTTTGGTGTCTCCATCTCAGCTGGACTTGACTTCACTACATGACAAAATTGGGCTAGGTGACCTTCTCTTCTGCAATTATAACACGCTTTGGATTGTTGCGTACAGTTTGGACTGATGTGTCCCTCCCCTCTGTATTTGTAACATACGACCGGTGGTCGTTCTCCTTCCTTGAAAAAAGGTGTTGGTGTTGCTGTCCTTCCTTCATTGTTGAATCTCCTTTTCTTGAAATTTACACTTCTATTATCTTGGCCAGGATTACCACCGAAGTGGTTACCATTTCTGGCATGTTGATTTCCTCCACGTTTGTTGTCACCGCTTCTATAACTGCTACCACTGGTATTATCATTTTTCCGGCTGCTATCTTTTGGTTGGGCTGACTCATTATTGTGCTCCAATAACTGAGCCCTATTCACAATATCTAAATACAAGTAAAGTTTGTGAGAAATGAGGTATTGACGTATTTTTGGTTTCAAACCTCGTAGAAATATTCGCATCATTCTCTCCTCATTATCAACCAAATGGGATGCAAAGGGGGACAACTCGGCAAACTTAACCTCGTACTGAGACACGGTCATATTGTTTTGCTCCAGCTTGATGAACTCTACCTCCTTTATGTGACGCATACTTTTGGGAAAGTACTTTTTATTGAACAATTCTTAGAACTTCTCCCAAGATATCTTTATTGCGGTAGGTTTAGTACGCTTTAAAGATTCCCACCAGTAATATTCCTCTCCTCGCAACATAAAGGTGGCAAAGGGAACTTTTTGCTCCTCGGAGCATCCTAAGACATAAAATATCTTGGTGATCTGATTTATGCACGTCTCTGCCTTAATTGGTTCTGGCTTTCCCAAAAACTTTGGTGGTCCCAGCTCCTTGAACTGCTTAGCGGTGACCATCCGTGAGTTGCTAGTGTTTCCACCTGAATTATGGACATGAGTCTCTCTCGCATGATGTTGCATGAATTGCAGAAAGCCTCTGAACATCCCATCGTTCATCATTTGGTCGGTGATGTTGCATGAGGATTGTTGCCTTCCTGATGCACATTATCCTGGTTATTGATCTGGGGTGACTCAACGGTCTCCTGTGCTTCATTTCTTATCTCAACATTTTCAGATGCCATTTTTAAATACTGTCAAAAAACAAGGGTTAATTAACATACCACATAATACCCCCATATTCTAACCGACCAATTAAATAAGAAATAAACTTAGGTAGGTCATACTAGCAAAGGATTTTTGCATCTATCCCCCTAGTTCTTGTCTCACATCTTAGCCAGGTATCATATCCCTAAGCTTTGATACCAACTGTGACGCCCCCAAAATAGGTATACATCACCCATCTTGGGTCGCCAAATACTTGGTAAAGAAATCAAATACAAACTTCTTTTATACAATACGACAAAAGCGTAGCTGAAAGTTTTTACACGAATATTATCTTCTAGACAATATCCAAACTCAAATGGATTCCTCATTATATTTATTATCACACTATTTCATAGAATAGTGAGGACTACTATAGCCACCATCTCGGACCATCACTCCGTTCCCCGACTAGTCCCGGTTACGTTCTCATTTCCTAAAGAGAATAATTAAAGCAAAAGGGTGAGCTCAACTAGCCCAGTAAGAAATATTATGACTAAGATAATGTAGAATAAATTATCGTTAGCCTTCAACAGCGTTAAACTAATAAACAACAAGTTTAACTGCAGCGGAACAAGCAATCCATTAGAAGAGTCAAGTAGAGCATGATATCTACTATCTTCTATGATTTAAAAATTTTATCATCAATTTTATCGCTGAGACTCAACTCAATAAATAATCCATATCACTGAATTATCCATGCACTACGGGCCAAGGATATTCATTAGTATCACATCCACGAATTATCCATGCACTACGGGCCCAGGATATTCATTAGTATCACATCCACGAATTATCCATGCACTACGGGCCAAGGATATTCGTGTAATCACCAATGGTCATGATCATGCCAACAACTGTCCATCAATGCACTACAGGCCAATAAGGACTTTTACCACATCATTTGTAACATTACGGGTCATGATTATATCGAATAATCCATGGTCATAATCATACCAATCAATAGTTCATCTATGCACTACAGGCCAAAGATGACTTTCATCACAATATAAGCATGAGGATGATGACAATGATATAAGAATTCAATTAAATGAGAGCAAGGAAAATTTTTAAAGATTTATAATTCAATTTATCCATAATTCAATAATGTCCAAATTGTCAACATGATACCGCTTTGTGGAGTAAAATTCAAGAATAATATTGTATCAAAAATGATTTGGACCGAAAAGAAATTAATTTTTGTCATGAATAGTACCCTGGGTGAATAGTACCTGAGTGAATAGTACCTCGTGAATAGTACTTCGAGAATAGTACTCCGTGAATAATACCCCGATATGAAAAGAGTAAAAATTATCAAGAATGCTCAGAATAATATTTTCATGAAAAGATACTAGATGAAGCACAAATTTCAAGGATAATATACTAATTTCAAGGAGTATAGAAGCCATACTTTAACAAAATAAGTGTAGAATTCAGAATCTAAAACGTAATAATATTATTACATACTATAGTGTATGGAAGAAAATATTATTTCATACGAATATTGAACAAAAATAATACTCTTACCTTAGTAGAAGGCTGGATACTACAATAGTGAAGTAGCATAATACTCTTTTTCTTTCTCTCTATAATTGCTCTTGTGAGTCTTAGTGAATTGGTGAGAATGAAAGAAAAATGAGCTTCTATTTATAAGAAAATATAGTTTCGATAATTGCATGATTAGGGGCTCGAATTATTACAGTACATTAACTTCATCTATACCTCTATTTTTAATTTAGTCCTTCAAGTATTATCAATCTTGCACCACCCCCTAATAGTACATGTATGTGAATCAATAGTTCCATACATGTGAACCAACAGTAATTTGCATGTGAACTAATAGAAATTAATTGCTCATTTATCCGATTAATTGCCCGTTTGGTCTATTTAACATCCAAAAATCAATTATTATTGAAATAAATGTTGATTTCCACTAACACTAATAATCCAAACACAATAAAAATATTTTTTATCAACAATTTCATCTTTAATCAACATGAACTTATTCATCATTAATATTATAACTCACAATATTTAACAACCAGATTATTCCCAGGAAAGAGGGGGCTTTTCGATAAGGATTTCTCCCTATTGGCGCGCAATTAGGTGACCATGCCCCTTTCCTCGATAGAATTTTTTAGACATCGTCAATAATGCAAATAATAATATGAATAACTTTGTCGTCTCAATTATTGATTTAATAATTTAAAATATTATGTAGATGATATTATGACAATAATTGAATCAATAATATGAGAGATATTATGCAGCAATTACTGTAATAATAATTGAGTATAACTAAGTGACTTTTCATGTAAGCATCAATAATCAATACTGTGTGCTACTATGCAGCCACGCATATTACTGTACTTTTACCGCCGGTTATTTCAACAATTTAACGGTAAAACTTTCTCCGTTATTTTTATAAAAAGATATTTCTATCATTTTCTAACTCTGACAATAATTTCATTATGGGGTCCACCAATGATTGTGCCGTCGTACAAATATTCCCCGTTAAAACGAATATTCCACGACCAATCGAATATTTTATAAAAATTTACTTACTTTGTAAAATTTGTAAATATTACTCACAACTATAACATTATATCAAATCCACACCATAATATTCAAAAATATATTTTGAGAAAAATTAATTTTTATTCATAAAAGTTGGGGTCTTACAGTTTGGCACTTGATGCTCTGCCTTGACACGTTGACAAGTTAATTACCTTGAGATAAACTCAATGATCTCTCTCTTCATAGTGCTCCACCAAAATGTATGTCGAAGATCACAATACATTATGGTACTTTCAGGATGGATTGCAAATGGTGTGTTGTGCGCCTCCATCATGATTTTATACTTTAAATCAGGGTCGTTAGGAACACAAAGTCTGGATTTGACTCGAAGTATTCCTTATTTATCAATTCTTGCTTCCGGAATAGCACCTTCTTGTAATTTCTTCCTCATACGCATCAGTTCCAGGTCTGTAGCTTGAGCAGCTTTAACTTTATCGATTAAAGTCGGTTCTACATTTGACATCATCACATGGGTCCCTAGAGTCTTTAACTTTATCTCCATCCTTTTTAAGTCATACCAAATGGGCCTTTGCGTTGACAATATCGCACTCGTACCCACATATGATATTCTACTCAACGCGTCATCTACCATATTTGTTTTTACAGGATTGTATTGAATGGTATAATTGTAATTTTCAACAGCTCGAGCCAACGTTGTTGTCGCATGTTGAGTTCCTTTTGGGTGAAGAAATATTTGAGGCTTTTATGATCTGCATAGATCTTCACCTTCTCCCCATGCAGGTAATGTCTCTAGATCTTTAGCGCAAAAATGATTGCTGCCAACTCTAGATAATGAGTAGGATAATTCCTTTCATATTCTTTGAGTTGTCGTGAGGCATAGGCTATGACTTTCCTATGTTTCATGAGAACAAATCCTAAACCTCTGCCTGAAACATCACTGTAGATGAAAAATCCATCTGAACCAGATGGTATTGTCAGAACATGTGCTGAAATGAGTCTCCTCTTGAGTTCTTGAGAACTCTTCTCACATTCCTCACTCCAACCGAATTTTGTATCTTTTCGAGTCAGCTGAGTTAATGGAGTAGCGATTCGAGAAAATCCTTCCACGAATCTCCGATAATAACCAGCTAAGCCCAGAAAGCTACATACTTTGGTCACTGACTTAGGTTGCTCCCAACTTTGTATTGCTTCAATCTTCACTAGGTCAATAGATATTCCGTGATTTGATATCACGTGACCAAGGAATGTTACTTCCTCAAGCCAGAACTCGCATTTCTTCAACTTGGCATACAACTTGTTTTCATGAAGCTTTTAGAGTATCATCCTCAATTGTGGCTCATGATCTTCACGGCTTTTGGAGTATATGAGGATGACATCAATAAAGACAACCACAAAATGATCCAAATATTCCTTGAATACTCGGTTCATCATATCCATGAAGGCAGCAGGAGCATTAGTTAATCCAAAAGACATGACTAGGAATTCGTAATGCACGTACCGAGTTTTGAAAGCAGTCTTTGGAATGTCATCAGTTTTAATCTTTAACTGATGATATCCAAAATGAAAATCGATCTTTGAAAATAATTTAGCACCTTGTAACTGGTCAAACAGGTCATCAATATGAGGTAACGAGTACTTATTTTTTACGGTGACATGATTCAACTCCTGATAATCAATACATAGTCGCATACTCCCATCTTTCTTCTTCACGAATAGAACAGGAGCACACCAAGGAGATGTACTAGGACGAATGAAATCGATGTCTAACAATTCCTGCAGTTGGGTTTTTAACTCCTGAAGTTCAATAGGAGCCATTCGATATGGGGCTTTGGAAATGGGTTTTGTACCAGGTTCAAGGTCGATACAAAATTCGATTTCACGCTCTGGGGGTAGGCCATGAAGTTCTTCAGGGAATACATCAGGAAATTTATTAACAATAGAAATATCATTCAAATCTGACGTATTTTTGTTTAAATCAGTGACATGGGCTAAGAAAGCTTGACATCTGTTTTTCAATAAACGAATGGCTTTATGGCTTGATATGACAGTGATTGTCTTAGTGGTTTGGTTGCTTGAATTCGCATAATAGGTTGGTTAGGAATATGAAAGCTAACAACCTTACAAAAAAATAAATTTTAGCATGATGAGTAGTTAACAAATCAATTCCTAAAATCACATCGAATGCAAGTATTTTCAAAGAGATAAGATCGACAAGTAACGTGCGGTTGCTGATTTGAATCAAACACGACTTATAAACAGTGGATGTAAAGATGGTTTCTCCCAATGGATTTTTAACAGATAATTCAAAGTCTAATTTCTCCGGAGTTAAATTTAAACGTTGAGCGCAAGTATGAGAAATAAAAGAATGGGTAGAACCGGTATCAAATAAGGTATAGACTTTGCAAGATTTTATGATTATCTTATATGACAAACGAGATTTTTGTAATTTAATTTGAATATTTATTGAATCAAATAAATATTTTTCGATGATTTAATTATTGGGTTAAATAATTAATTCATGAATTTATGGAAGATTAATTTAATTTGTTTTACATTGATTAAATTAATGTAGAGAATTTATTATTCAAAAGTATGTATTTAATTGTTCTTATTTGATTAAATGAATTATTTAAGCATAATGTTATTCTAATTAATTTAATAATTAATTAAAAATTCAATAATTTGACACAATTAATAAATAAGAATTTTAATTATGTGACTATGTGAATTTATGTGATTTTATTTTATTTAATTAAATAAAATAAAATTAATTGATTAATTAGATGTGTGAGACCCCAAATTTTATAAATAAAGATTTAAAATTCTCGAAATATTTTTTTTGAATATTATGGTGTGGATTTGATATAATGTTATAGTTGTGGGTAATATTTATAAATTTTGCAAAGTATGCAAGTTGTTATAAAATATTTGATTGGTCGGGGAATATTTGTTTTAACAGGGAATATTCGTACGACGACACAATCATTGGTGGACCCCACAACGAAAGTATTGTCGTAAAACGAGAGAATTATCTTTTTATAAAAATAACGGCGGAAGTGTTACAGTTAAAACTGTTGAACAACATGGTAGTAAAAGTAAATGAATGTCTGGCGTGGTTGCATAGTAGCACACGGTATTGATTATTGATGCTTACGTGAGAAGTCACTCAGTTATACTCAATTATTTCTACAGTAATTGCTGCATCATATCTCTAATATTATTGATTCAATTATTGTCACAGTATCATCTGCATAAAATGATATATTATTAAATCAATAATTGAAACGACAAAGTTATTCATATTATTAAATTGTAATATTTACAATGTCTAGAAGTTCTGTCAAGGAGAGGTTTGGTCATCTAATTGCGCACCAATAAGGAGAAATCGTTATCTAAAGCCCCTCTTTCTTTGGGAATGACCTGGTTGTTAAATATTGTGAGTTATAATATTAATGATGAATAAGTTCGTGTTGATTAAAGATGAAATTGATAGTTCCATTGTGTTGGAATTATTAGTGTTAGTGAAAATCAACATTTATTTCGATAATAATTGATGTCTGGAGGTTATATTGACCAATCGGGGTAATTAACCGGATAAGTGAGCAATTGATTGCTATTAAATCACATGATTATAACTATTTGTTCACATGTGTGCACAATTGATTTACATTCATTACTATTAGGGAGTTGGTGCAAGATTGATAATACTTGCATGACTAAGTTAAAAATGGAGGTATAGTTGAAGGTACTATACTGTAATTGTTTTTTTCACATGTTTAGAACTATTGATTCACGTGATTTACTATTAGGGGAGGTGGTGCAAGTTTGATAATACTTGCATGACTAAATTAAAAATGAAAGAAAAGTTAGAGGTATTGTACTGCAATATTTTGAGCCCCAAAACGTGCAATTATCAAAACTATATTTTTCTATAAATAGAAGCTCATTCTTCCTTCATTTCTCACCAATTCACTAAAGCTATAGAGCAATTATTATAGAGAAAAATTATAGAGAGAAAGAAGAAGAGAAATGCTACCTCTACTCCAAAGATCCGACTTCTTTCTAAGGTAAGGGATATTATTTCTTTCAGTATTCATGAAGAGAGCTATTGTTATTCCATTCCTTATTATTATGTTGGAATAACTTTGTCATCGCAAGTACCGCATACATGGTGAAATTCTTATGTTATTCCATTCTTTATTATTACATTGGAATAAACATGCATGCTTGATCTATCGCATACATGGTGAATTCTGTTGTTATTCCATTCTTTATTATTCGTTAGAATATATCGTCATGCATGCGGTTTACGCATGACCTAGTTCCATTCTTTATTATTACATTTGGAATATCACATGCATGCGGTTTCACGCATTGACACAGTTCCATTCTTTATTATTCATTGGAATATCCGATTGCATGCGCGTTCTGCGTGACTGGTTCCATTCTTTATTATTATTCGTTGAGAATAACTTTTATCGTATGGTCTATCGCATGCGTGGTGAATTCTTCGTTATTCCATTCTTTATTATTCATTGGAATAACCGTCTATGTGGATTACCGCATGCATGGTGAATGATCATTTGTATTCATATGAATAGTATTTTCATTCAAAAGGGGTTTCTACCAGGGACAGTTTCGTAGTTTTTTTGACCCTCAAAAATTCTGGAAAAATTTGAAATGATAATTTGATGAGTTTTCTAGATTGTGTCCAAAAATGGCGATTTTTGGATGTATAGATTAAAAGTTATGGATTTTATGGGAAAAGATTATTTTAAAAGTAAACCCTTATAACTCTTTGTAGTTAACTCCAAAATTGGTAAAATTTTTATTGGGAATACATATCTATAACAGGAGTATACCCTATAAATTTCGGAATTTTTGGACAAAAGTATAATTTATGATAAATGTCTAAATATTTGGTAGTTTTGGCCATATGAAAAATAGTAAATGAATTTTAAAAATTCCGAGAAAAATATATGTTCAATATGGGACTATATTATGCTAAATTCCAAAAAAGAAATATTTTTGGGACTGATTTAGTATTTTTTATGAAAATGAACTAGTTATGAGCAAATGAATTAAATATGTTATGTGAAGTAACAAAATTGGAAAATAAGATTTTATGGCTTGGGAATCCTATATAAGGTATATGCAGATTTTTGATGAGTGATTTGATCATTGGTGATGAAATCTTATGAGTATGGCATTTTTGAATGATTAAATGCATTATTTGGTAAAGTGTAAATAATTAAATTAAATTGTTTATAAGTTTAAGAAGTGATTAAAATATTGTTATAATATTAACAATATTAGATTGTGAGTTTATTAAGTGATTGATAATATATGGATAATTTTAAAGTCTTTAATATTTATCCTTATTTTTGTTTGATTAATGCTTATATTATTGTCATCATCCTCATGCTTATATTGTGATGAAAGTCATCTGTGGCTTACGTGCATAGATGGACTTGGTATGATTATGACCAGGGATTATTCGGTATAATCATGACCGTAATATAACGAATGATGTGGTGAAAGTCCTCATTGGCATGTAGTTCATTAATGGACAGTTGTTGGTATAATTATGACTAGGGATTATTCGGTATAATCATGACCATTAATGATTACATGAATATCCTTGGCCATGGTGCAGGGATGATGTGGTTATTTTATTAAGTTGAGTCTCAACGATAAAGTTGATGAAAATTTTTTTAAATCATAGAAGATAATAGATTTTATGCTCTACTTGTCTCTTCTAATGGATTGCTTATTCCGCTGCAGTTGTTGATCTAAAACTTGTTGTCTATTGTATTCTATTAGTTGTTATACTATTGAAGGCTAATGATAATTTATTCTGCATTATCTTAGTCATAATATTTCTTACTGGGCTAGTTGAGCTCACCCTTTCTTTCACTGTTCTTTTCAGGAAATGAGAACGTAGCCGGGACTAGTCGGGGAATGGAGTGATGGTCCAGATGATAGCATTAGTAGTCCTCACTATTCTGTTAAATAGTGTGACAATAAATGTAATGAGGACTCCATTGAGTGTGAATATTGTCTAGATGACAATATTCTTATTAAAACTCTTAGATTATGTTTTGTCGTATTTCACACGACTGTTGTATAATTAAGTTGTATTTAAATTTTTTACCATGTAAGTGGCGACCCAAGATGGGTGATGTATACCTGTTTTGGGGGCGTCACAAGATGTGTGACCATTAACTATATAATAAGATTTAATTAAAATAAATTGAAAAAGGAAATTAATGACCAAGACAAACAGGGCCTTAAGAACATGGGATCAGTTAAGCCATGATGCGCTTAGCTGATGCCCATGTTGTGCCGGTTATTTGAGCACGCATTATATCAGTCTGGTGTTCTTCGCATTTTCATTACCCAAAAAAAAACCTAAGTCTGAGAAAAAGAGAGTTTATAGAGAAATTGAGAGAATTGATTAGATAAAATTGGAGAATTCAAGTTCGTATCACCTTCAAACAGAGAAAGCAAGGGTAAACCCTAATTTAGTTTTAATATTTCACGTATTATATTTTTCTCCTAACTAAGTTCTCTGTGAATGGAAAATTTTATAATTTCTGATTATATGTCTATATATGTATTACAAATTGTTCATAACATATTATATATCATGTATACATGAATCACAATGATTAAATTCATGTAATTACGTGTTAATTGGATTTTGTGAAGTTACAGAGTATAAAAGTTGTATATATGGCTCATATGGTTCTTACATACAAATTAAATGCTTTAATCATATGTTTGTATCAAATTGACACTTGTATATGCTTATGTATGTTGAAACGAACAAAACATAATTTAAACAGATGGATTCGATGAATTAACGAATCTGTAATGTTAAAATTCATATTTTTCATCAAAACTTTACAAAATATAAAAAACAGTGATGTTAAATGTTGTAATTTGTGTAATTACGTGAATTAAAGTGTTAGAATCATGATATAGGCTTTGTGTGATGTTTTTGTGAAGTCTATACTTCATAGGTAGCATTAAAACTCATCGTGTTAGTTTAATTTGGGTTTTATCAGAACATTACGTGTTCTTCACAGAAATGCAGACAGTTGAACTTCAATGTGAGATTTTTGGCTTTAAATTGGCCTTGTTATGTGTTCGTGAACAACATAAACTATAAAAACTGCAGAAACTGAGTCTGGGTAACCCCACCCCCGACGGGTGTTACCAAACTAAATTACCCCGCCCCAGCGGGCAAAAATAAAAATAAAAATAAATAAATAATAATAATAATAAATTAAAATATTTAGAAAATAAAATAAATATTTTAGTTGAAATATTTATGGAATAAAATAAATATTTGATGGAAATTATTATTAAAATATTTAGAAAATAAAATAAATATTTTAGTTGAAATATTTATGGAATAAAATAAATATTTGATGGAAATTATTATTAAAATATTTATAAAATAAAATAAATATTTTAATTGAGATATTTATGGAATAAAATAAATATTTAATAGAAATTATTATTAAAATATTTATAAAATAAAATAAATATTTTAGTTGAAATATTTATGAAATAAAATAAATATTTGATGCAAATTATTATTAAAATATTTATAAAATAAAATAAATATTTTAATTGAGATATTTATGGAATAAAATAAATATTCGATATAAATTATTATTAAAATATTTATCAAACAAAATAAATATTTTAGTTGAAATATTTATGGAATAAAATAAATATTCGATGGAAATTATTTTAAAATAATTTATTTGAGTATAATAATAGTAAGGGAATAAAAATATTTTAATTTAATTAAGTAATTAAATTAGAAGGGTAATGATTTGTTAAATAAAGTAGAGTTATATTAAATAATTAAGTGAAAATGTAACTAATAAATGTCGTGAATATATGTGTGTAGGACTTGTGGTGAACAGGAGTAGTAATCGTTTAGCCTACGCACGAGGCAAGTTCCTAAACCTTGTTTCTTTACATAAAGGAAGTTCCTTATTCTATCTTGTTTATTATTGTTCAAGTCAAGATTTCATATTAGATGTTATTATTCTTTAAAAGCATAATTCCTGTTATACAATACTTATTCGATTGTATACATCTTGAACTTTATTATTCAAATTGAATATCAATTATTGTTGAACCTTGTAAGACTACCGAACCCTTATTGATTCGACTATTCCATAGTTGATGAACATTCTAAATTTCAGAACCATTGTTGAGCTTATCCAAAGCAAACTTCCTTTGGTACGGACTCTAATGTCAAACTGAGATAAACAACCCTGTTATAGGGGATTAATTATGCTTTAGCGTTAAGATATTATGCACAGTATGGTACTAAGGACTGATCCCCTTAAGTACGAGAAGAAGAGTCCATAGTCTTATGACTGTTAAAGGTTTCAAGTATAAACGCTTGACAACCTAGGACGTAGTTCAAGGTCTTATGACCCTCAGAAGTTCTTTTGATTCTTGTTATTCATTCTTGATTCAAAAGCCGAGTTTTCTTATTTCAGAAGTCTTTGATTCATTCACATGTTATTATATTATTGTTATATTGTTATACTTGTGGGAAACCGTGCTCATTCTTTCGTAATAATAACATTGCAATTAAGAACGAAAGGTCCGACGAACCTTCCACTAGTAGAGGTAAGGGGAAAGTTAACAAGTGTTGAAGACTCGTTATTTAATTTTAAGAATGTTTATTGTCAAGACTTGATGTTGTTTAAGACTTATTTATTTGTTTATGTTTCCGCACAGATGTTTAAGGTTAGTTTTACCTGAGATTGTATTTATTATTCAGATGTTGTAACCCCATAAAGGGAGGATTTATTTCTATTTATTGCATGGTTTGCATTTATTATGGGTAGATAGATAGATGATATTTGTACAGTGAACACCAAATCCCGTGGAATTGAAGTACCCGAATTTGGGGGTGTCACAACTTACCCGTGATAACCTCGTTCGGGTTCTTCGCTTTTTGGGAGGTTACGACAAACGCTCTCCCTTGAACTACCAACTTTGACTTGTTTGGAACGACCTTTGGTGTCTCCATCCCAGCTGGACTTGTCTTCATTACATGAAAAAATCGGGCTTGGTGACCTTCTCTTCTGCAATTATAACACGCTTTGGATTGTTGCGTACAGTTTGGACTGATGTGTCCCTCCCCTCCGTATTTGTAACATATGACCGGTGGTCGTTCTCCTTCCTTGAAAAAAGGTGTTAGTGTTGTTGTCCTTCCATCATTGTTGAATCTCTTTTTCTTGAAATTTCCACTTCAATTATCTTGGCTAGGATTACCACCGAAGTGGTTACCATTTCTGCCATGTTGATTTCCTCCACGTTTGTTGTCATCGCTTCGATAACTGCTACCACTGGTATTATCATTTTTTCGGCTGCTATCTTTTGGTTGGGCTGACCCATTATTGCACTCCAATAACTGAGCCCTATTCACAATATCTAAATACAAGTAAAGTTTATGAGAAATGAGGTATTAACGTATTTCGGGTTTCAAACCTCATAGAAATGTTCGCGTCATTCTCTCCTTATTATCAACCAAATGGGATGCAAAGCGGGACAACTCGGCAAACTTAGCCTCGTACTGCGACACGATCATATTGTTTTGCTCCAGCTTGATGAACTCTACCTCCTTCATGTGATGAATACTTTCGGGAAAGTACTTTTCATTGAAAAATTCTTGGAACTTCTCCCAAGACATCTTCTGTGCTGCAGGCTGAGTACATTTTACAGATTCCCACCAATAATCTGCCACTCCTCGCAATGTGAAGGTGGCAAAGGGAACCTTGTGCTCCTCAGAGCATTCCAAGACATCAAATATCTTGGTGATCTGCTTAATCCACGTCTCCGCCTTAAGTGGTTTTGGCTTTCCCAGTGGTCCCAGCTCCTTGAATTGCTTAACGGTGACCATCCGTGAGTTGCCAGTTTTTCCATTTGCATTTTGAACAGAAGTCTCTCTCACCTAATGTTGAATGAATTGCAAAAAGCTCCTAAACATCCCGTCGTTCATCATTTGGTCGGTGTTATTGTTTGCATGAGGATTATTGCCTTCTTGATGCACATTATCCTGGTTATTGATCTTCGGTGACTCAAACGATCTCATGTGCTCCATTGTTTTTCTCAACATTTTCATATGTCATTTTCAAACACTGCTACAAAATAAGGGTTAATTGACATGCCACATATTATCCTTATATTCTGACCGACTAATTAAATAACAAATAAGCTTAATTATACAACTGTCTTGTAAAATACGAAAAAACATAGTTGAGAGTTTTAACACGAATATTATCTCGTAGACAATATCCAAACCTAAATACAGTCTTCATTACAATTATTATCACATAATTTTTTAAAATAGTGAGGACTACTATAGCCACCATCTCGGACCATCACTCCGTTTCCCGACTAATCCCAGCTATATTCTCATTTCCTGAAGAGAACAATGAAAGCAAAGGGTGAGCTCTACTAGTAGCCTAGTAAAGAATATTATGACTAAGATAATGCAGAATAAATTATCGTTAGCCTTCAACAGTATTAAACTGATAGAATATAATAGACAACAAGTTTAACTGCAGTGGAGCAAACAATCCATTAGAAGAGTCAAGTAGAGCATGATATCTACTATCTTTTATGATTTAAAAGTTTATTAATAATTTTATCACTGAGACTCAACTTAATAAACAATCCACATCACTGAATTATCCATGCACTACGAGCGAAGGATATTCATTAATATCATATCCACGAATTATCCATGCACTACGGGCCAAGAATATTCATGTTATCACCAATGGTCATGATCATGACAACAACTGTTCATCAATGCACTACGGGCCAATGAGAACTTTTACCACAACATTTGTAACATTACGGGTCATGATTATACCGATACACAGTCATAATCATACCAATCAATAATCCATCTATGCACTACGGGTCAAAGATGACTTCCATAACAATATAAGCATAAGGATGATGACAATGATATAAGAATTCAATTAAATGAGAGCAAGGATAAATTTTAAAGATTTATAAATCAATTTATCCAGAGTTCAAGAATGTCCAAATTTTCAACACGATAACTGTTTTGTGGAGTTAAATTTAAGAATAATATTGTATCAAAAATAATTTGGACATAAAAGAAATTATTTTTTGTCATGAATAGTACCCCGGGTAAATAATACCCGAGTAAATAGTACCCCGTGAATAGTACTTTGTGAATAGTACCCCAGTATGAAAAGATCAAAATTTAACAAGAATGTCCAAAAAAAAATTCAATGGAACGATACTAGATGAAACGAAAATTTCAAAGATATTCTACTAATTTCAAGGAGTATAGAAGTCATACTTTAACAAAATGAGTGTAGAAATCAGAATCTAAAATGAAATAATACTACTTACATACTACAAAGTATGGAAGAAAATATTATTTCTTACGAATATTGAACAAAAATAATACCCCTTACAACTGTTGAACGAAAATAATATTCCTTACGATTATTGAACGAATATAATATTCATACGAATATTGAATGAAAATAATATTCCTTACGAATATTGAACGAAAATAAAATTCCTTACGAATATGAAAAATAATATCGTAAGCGGATATGAAATAAATAATACCCCTTACCTTAAAAGGAGAGTATTTTTAATAACATTCATCATTAATATTATAACTTGTAATATTAACAACCAGATCATTCCCAGGAAAGAGGGGCTTTCCGATAAGAATTTTTTCCTATTGGCGCGCAATTAGGTGACCAAATCCCTTTTCTCGACAGAACTTTCTAGACATTGTCAATAATGTAAATAATAATATGAATAACTTTGTCGTCCCAATTATTGATTTAATAATATTAAATATTGTGACAATAATTGAATCAATAACGTGAGATACAATGCAGCAATTACTGTGGTAATAATTGAATAAAACTGAATGATTTCTCACGTAAGTATCAATAATCAAAGATATTGTACAATACTGTGTAATAACTCTTATGCAACCACGCCATTCATCGTATTTTACCACCGGATATTTCAACAGTTTAACGGTAAAACTTTCGTTGTTATTTTTATAAAAAGATATTTCTGTCGTTTTCTAACTCCGAAAATAATTCCATTGTGGGGTCCACCAATAATTGTGTTGTCGTACGAATATTCCATGATAAAACGAATATTCTCCGACTAATCGAATATTTTATGACAACTTGCTTACTTTGCAAAATTTATAAATATTACCCACAACTATAACATTGTATCAAATCCACACCATAATATTTAAAAATATATTTAGAGAAAATTAGTTTTTATTCATAAAAGTTGGGGTCTTACACACGGGTTTTAAGATCCAGCTGACAGATCTAGATCTGGTTCTCATGATGGACCCTTTTCAATTGTACAGCTAGCTTGCAAATTATATGTGTGGTACTCGGACATACTTTGATGACCTTCATGCCCATAAGGAGTCCGACACTTATATGTATATTTTTTTGTCTAAGATGCTTCACATCTCGAGAATAAAAGCAAAATAAGCCGAATACGAAATAAAATGAAAGTATCAAAGACCTCAATCTTGAGCATAAGGGTTTGAAAATATGTCTTCAAAACATCATTTTATATGTCTTGTATTAAAATTGAACTTTTATACAACTCAAATCTTTTGTATATAGTGTAAAAGAGGCATAACACTATTTCCAAATAAAGCACTTAGGCCCAATTAACTGCAACACATACATTTCAAATAAATTACGGAATTGAAAAGACGCAGTAACCGTGTTTTCACAGAAGTCGGAGGTGCCTAACACCTTCCCCCGCTTAAGCAAGCCCCCGAACTCTATGAATCTCGGTTTCCAAGGCCTGTTAAACAGAGCCCAATAATTGGGTCTTTTTTTCAAAATCTTTCATTAAATCGGTTGAGTTGGTACAATCATTTCACTTCTACCAACTGGCGGCTCTGTAAAAAATCAATATTTTCAAATCGTCGATATTTTATGTCGGACTCTTTTGTCAATTTCACCCTTTTAAACTAAATTCCAACCACATAGAAAACATAAAGGGTAAGAAATATTTAAAAGAAGAATTTCAAAAGAAAATATTTTCCAATGTCGACAATATATATATATATATATATATATACTCTGATTTAATAAATTATCTGAAGAATAGAGAAGGTATCTTGTGCATAAGGACTGTATATGTTATAAACTAAACAAGTAAATCATAAATTTTTTTTAACCATGATGGTTATGTATAATAAAAAAACACTAGGTAAACTTAACTTGTGCGTCCGAAGGGTAGGTACTCTTTTATTTATTTATTTATTTATTATTATTATTGTATAATGTGAAGTTTATTATTATTATTATTATTATTATTATTATTATTATTATTATTATTATTATTATTATTATTATTATTATTATTATTGTAAAATTTGAAGTTTCATAATTATTATTATTATTAAAACACATTTCGATACAGTAAAACTCCCCAATCTCAAAACATAGAATTAATTTTAACTTTTTAAAGTTACTTTGTAATATTTTTAAACTCAAAATTTATTTAATTTTATTTAATTTTAAATAAAATAATTATATAAATAATATAATTATAAAAATAATAATACAAAGTTGGAGAATAACAGTAAAACATGTTTTAACCATGTGAACAAAATTTTGGGTATTTTTAAATTGGAAATGAGGACAATTAAATTGGGAAAAAATAGTTTAAGAGTTCTTTTATCAATTTATGTCGATAGTAAATAGCGTGAATACATGCGATAAGCAAAATATTTAAATAAATTTATTCTAATTTATTTAACTTATCACTTAGAATTTTATGGTAATCTAATTTCTTTATGAAATTTGTTAACATATAAATTATTTTTTATATTTTAATGATCATTAAAAAAAACTAAAAAGAGAAGATTTATAGAAGTGAAATTAAGTTTACGTGTGGGGGTAGAAAAGTAAACATGACAACAAAAGATTCAGTGGATAGGCATATAAGCTAATGCAACTTGGAGGGGTTAAATCCTTTTTAAGTCATTCTACTATACGTCAACTTACAACTGGGTCACTGAATTTTTTTTTCTTACAGTCAACTCACTAAACTTTAATTTACTAACAAAAATTTAAAATTTTGTAACAGACGTTAATTTATTGGACGGGAATCTGAGGTGTAAAACGAAGGGTCCCTTCTAATCCTAGCTGGAGCTGACCTGTAATGTAGTTTAACACCTAAGCCATTGTCCACCCATAAAAAACTAAGATCCGACCCACCCAATAAAGATCCGATCCACATTTAATAAACCAATCTAAAGCTTTCAATTATCAATAAAACTATATATCCCAAACCTATAGTGCTTACCAACATCAACGCCTTCAATCACAAAAAAAAAATAGATTTCTCGAGCTACTCAAACATTTCAACTTCGAAAAACTCATACGTGGTTAGAAGTAGCGAGTGGTAAAGAATCGACTCGCAGAGATGAGAGGATGCGGCTGGCAACCCTTGACGACAGCGGATCTAGAAGTAACAGGGGCATCGAATAAGAAGGGAGTAACAACGACTCTTCTTCGCGTCCATTTCTTTCTCTGTTTGAGTCGGAGGTTCGCGGCGTGCAGCTTGTAGCTATGGCGAGATCGGATTGTGGTGGTGTTGGAACAAATAATTTTATGTATAATGTGGAGATCTGCATTTGGGTTTCTGTGTGTTTAGATCTAGGTTTTGTATAATAGACTATTTTGTGTAAACATGAAGATCTACATTTAGGCTTCAAAAGATTTTGTTTAATTGGGATACCACCAATTTGATCTATGTATAAATATGCAGATGTATGTCATTGTGTTCTTCTATTTTCTGCAAAGATTTTGACTTTACTTCTTTGGAATAGTAATAGGTTAAATTGTGGGAGTTTGGATCTTGGGTAATTGCTGCAATTATTTGTATCATGAAGATCTGCATTTGCATATTAAAAGGAACACAATCTCTCATCTTCCGATCTGATTTTGAGAAACGAGGAAGAAGATGAGTAGAAGCTTATCAGGGTTATTTTTCTGAGAGTTGAAGACAATGAGGAATAAAAATTAATTTGATATTAATTACAAAAAATATAAATATATTTTTCATTTATTTTCTTGTTTTTGGCAAAGTTTTCTCATTTATATTATTATATTTTTAAATAATTAAACAAAAATAATTTGATATTAATTACAAAAATAACTAAATATAATTTTCATTTATTTTCTTATTTTTGGTAAACTTTTCTAATTTATATTATTATATTTGTAAATAATTAAACAAAAATTAATTTGATATTAATTACAAAAATAAGTAAAGATATTTTTCATTTATTTTCTTATTTTTGGGTTAATTTTTCTAATTTATATTATTATATTTGTAAAGAATTAAATAAAAATTTATTTGGTATTAATTACAAAATAATTGAATATATATTTCATTTATTTTCTTATTTTTTGACAAATTTTTCTAATTTATATTATTATATTTGTAAAGAATTAAATAAAAATTCATTTGATATTAATTATAAAATAATTGAATATATTTTTCATTTATTTTATTATTTTTTACTAACTTTTCTAATTTATATTATTACATTTGTAAATTTTGCTCCATTTCCACCTAATGAAAGCCACATGGAATTGATATGTGCCACGTCAAATTTTTTTTACACGTATGCAGCTTACATGGCAAATTCCGTCCAAAGTCAATATACTTAACGGAATAGTAAACTTTTTATTAGTAAATTAAAGTTCAATGAGTTGACTGTAAAAAAAAAAAAATTCAATGACCCAATTGTAAATTGACGTATAGTACAATGACTTAAAAAGTATTTAACCCCAACTTGGAGGTAGTGGTTGGTACACCAACTTTTTCTCATCTGAAGGATAGGGGTAGTAGTTGTTGGTCATAACTCTCAAGTTCTCAACCGTAAGTTTGTGGGACCCAATTAATATCGTCAAGTTTATAGGACCCATTTAATATAAACAAGTTTTTGGGGCTCTTTTCAATATCTTTCACTAGTGGTTTTGGGGTTGGTGAGCTAGGTTGAAGTTGGTAAGAGTGGTAGGTTACAACTAACCTAAATGCTCTCTGACCAGGTAGTACATATATTTCTTTTAAAAATAAAAAATAAAAATTTTGAAATCATAACTTTGATTTAATTAATGCTAAAATGTTGGTAATCTAGTAATCATATATATAAACTAGCTCGGTCATGTGCCTCACGTTCAGATGATTTATTAAGATAAATGAAAATTTTTAAATAAGTTGTATTTTATTAAATATATTTTTTTCCCGGATATAAAACTAATTTTATTGAGAGATTATTGGTTAATATTTTTAAAATTGTGTTTGTACTCAATCTTTAAATATAGTAGTTTATTTTTTGATTATAGGATTTTCTTAATATATTTATTAAATACAATTATTAGATTTTGTATGTAGGAAAGTTTAGTAGTTGTTAACCCAACCGACTTAAAAAAGCCATGACACAACAGTTTGTAGCGGCTGAGACAATTAAAAAGGAACATGTCATATTTTAATTGTCCCAGTCTTTACAAATTGTAGCGATTTGTTACTATTCATATTAATAGTTTGTAATATTATTAATACTATTATATTAATATTTTATAATATTAGTATTTATAATATTAATATTAATAATAATATTTTGTAATATTATTAATACTATTATATTAATATTTTATAATATCAGTATTATTAATATTTATATTAATAATATAATTTTAGTATTATTAATATTACTAACTAATTTATATTATTCTTAAAAAATTTTGGATTCAATTTTGCTCTGCTTGCTTTTTTTTTCATAGTCGATCTATTCATATGAATCTTGGTCAGAGTTTCAAATTGAGCTAGACAAAAATTAAAAGCTTAAATTATAATAAAATATTAGTTAATAATATTTGTATTAATAAAAAAAATAGTAATATTAATATTCATATTAGGTATTATTATTATTAATATAAATATTATTAATACTAATATTATAAAATATTATTACTAAAATTAATATTATAAATACTAATATTATAAAATATTAATATAATAGTATTAATAATATTACAGACTATTAATATGAATAATAGTAATGTTCGTCACACAACTTGTAGCGTCCTAATAATTAAAATGGGAACACGTCCCTTTTAATTATCTTTATTCTGAGTTGTTGTGCCATGACTTTTTTGATTGCTCCCAATAGTCGGTTGTCATGGATGTGGACTATATATATATATATATATATATATATATATATATATATATATATATATTATTTTAGTTTTTTTAGCTGACATTTACAGGGACAACTTTTTGGGACCGGAAAATTGGACCGGTCTATTTTTTTTCTCTTGATTCCCAAAAAAATTATAATATTTATTCTAACTTAAATTTTTATAAAATCTAATTATTTAGGTGTAATTTTGATATATATAAAAAAAATAGAATTATACAATACATGCAATACTTGCTTTTTACATATATTCAAATTACACCTAAATTATTAGATTCTGTAAAAATTTGAGTTAAAATAAATATTATAATTTTTTGGGAGTAAAAAAAATAAAAATTGGACCAATGTTCACGTAAACTTATTGAAAAGTTATCAATAAAGGAATGTAATTAATGCTTATTACCTTTTTAAAATTTATTATAAAATAAAAGGGAAATAAATTGCTATTTAATGTTATAAGAAACAAAGTCAGTAATTCTTCCTTGCAATTATTAAACGACAGATAAAAAATATAAAAATTCTCTAAAAGGCAGATAGAAAAGAACAAAATGAATGCATGTAATTATGTCTTTCTATTTATACAAATTCACCAACCTCGTGCAAAGAACGAGTTGCATAAATAATAATTCATTATATTAATAATTAAAAAATTAATTGTGATTTTGAAAATATAGTTGTAGTTATTAAATAATTAAATATTTATTCAAATAACTAATGATTGAATTATATATTGTAGATTCTTTCAATTACTTATTAAGATAAATATTTGAATGGATTATTTTAAATTTATTTAATTAGGATTATGAGAAAATAATTATTTTAATTTTATTTAAGTTTGTAATGGAATTTTATATTAGCGTTTATATTAATAAAATTTACTTGAAATTATAATCCAAATAGAATTATGAAACTTTAATAAATTTTAATTTAATTATGACAATTAGTTATGAATGAATCCACTATAAATTTTCAGATAATTGGCAATAAAATTATCCTATATAAACTTTTATAAGATAATAAAGATAAAATTTTTATATGGATAACATTTTTTAAAATATAATCTATCTATTATGGAATGAATTTGATATAATGTTATAGTTGTGGGTAATATTATTATAAACTTTTTTTTAATATTTTGATTTTATAAAAAATCACTACAAATCTAAACTGTTCTAGTTGTTATATAATATTCGATTAATTATTATTGGGAATATTTATGAATAAAGATGAGGGATAATTATCATTTTTGAATATTATGGGCAAGTTATAAATTTTGCAAAATCGAAGTTGTTATATAATATTAGATTGGATGGGGAATATTCGTTTTAACGGGGAATATTCGATGCGACATCACAATCATTAGTGGACCCATAAACGGAAAAATCGGATTGAAAGCGACAAAAATATTTTATGAAAATAACGGCGGAAGTTTTATCATTAAGCTGTTGAAACCGGTGTTAAAAATGCGAGGAATCTGGCGTGGTTGCGTAGTAGCTACACGGTATTGATTATTGATACTTACGTGAGAAGTCACTCGGTTTTGTTCAATTATTGCTTGATAATTGTTGCATAGTATCTCACGTTAATTGATTCAATTATTGTCGATATTTTATATATTATTAAATCAATAATTGAGATGATGAAGTTATTAATATTATTATTTACAATATTAACGATGTTTAGAAGTTACGCGAGGAGAGGTTTGGTCACTAATTAATTGCGCTTGATAGGGAGAAATCCTTATTGGAAAGCCCCTCTTTCACAGGAGCGACACAGTCGATTAATAGTGTGAATTATAATAATGATGATGAAGTTTTGTTTTATTAGTATTATTAATGTAATAAAAGCAGAAAAGTTTTTTATATATAAAGCAGAATACTTTTATAAAGTTATTCATTTTATTAGACTATAAATAGAATATATTATATTATATTATTGCATAGTATATTTTGCATAGTAAAATCTTTTTATATAAAATAGAATACTTTTATAAAGTTATTCGTTTTATTAGACTATAAATAGAATATATTATATTTTATTATGCGTAGTGTTTTGCATATTGCTGCATAGTGTTTTTGTATAGTAAAATCTTTTTTTATAAAAAGCAGAATACTTTTATAAAGTTATTCATTTTATTAGATTATAAATAGAATATATTATATTTTATTTAAAAGATTTTATTTTATTAGAATATTTTATAGTAAACCAATCTGGATAAAATCAGTTTAAAAGTAAATCAATCTGAATAGATTCGAGAATTGAATTAGTTCTTATTAGGTCCATTCTCCTATAAATAGAAGCTCATTCCTTCATTATTTCTTCTTGAATTCTTTGAAACTCTAGAGAGAAACTATAGAGAGAAAGAAGAAAAATATATTCGCTACTTTTACTACTCTATATCGGTTTGTTCTAAGGTAAGAGGTATTATTTCTTTCGTATTCATGAAGAGAACTTACATTATTCCATTTTTTATTACATTGGAATAACTTTACACTATGATGGTGAAACTTACTATTCCCTATACTTGGTGAAATTCTTACATTATTCCATTCTTTATCATTATGTTGGAATAACTTTATACATTGAACACGTCTGCATACATGGTGAAATTCTTCTATTATTCCATTCTTTATTATTACATTGGAACATCACATGCGTAAATGCGTTTTGCATGACTGAGTTAGATTATTTATTATTACATTGGAACATCGTATCGATAAATTGAATTTTTACTTTGACACAGTTCCGATTATTTATTATTACATTGGAATATCACATGTACGTGCGTTTACATGACTTTGGTTCCATTATTTATTATTATTCTGTTGGAATAACACATGCATGCGATCTATCGCATGCACTGGTGATTTCTTTTGTTATTCCATTCTTTATTATACTCGGTTGGTTAAAGTTTTGATTTCTATACTCCATGAAATTAGTGGAATATCCTTGATATTTGTGCTTCATCCGATATCTTTTCATGGAAATATTCTTACGAGCATTCTTGAATTTTACTCTACAAAAAGTATCATGTTGACAATTTGGGCGTTATTAGTTCTGGATAAATTAATTCTTGAACTTGTTTTATTGAATTCTTATATCATTGTCATCATCCTCATGTTTATATTATGTTGAAAATATCGTGGCACTGTAGTGCATAGATGGACTTGGTATGATTATGACGAGGGATTAATCGGTATAATCATGGCCGTAATATTTACAAATGATGTGGTAAAAGTCCTCATTGGCCCGTAGTGCATTGATGGACGAGTTGTTGGCATGATCATGACCATTGATGAATACACGAATATCCTTGGCCCGTAGTGCATGGATAATTTGTGGTTGTGATACTAATGAATATCCTTGGTAGTAGTCACGGGGATGATGTGGATTATTTATTAAGTTGAGTCTCGGTGATAAAAGTGATGAAAAACCTTTTAAATCATAAAAGATAGTAGATTTTATTCTCTACTTGACTCTTTTAATGGATTGCTTGTTAAATTGCAGATTAAACTTGATGTTTGTTATATTGTATTAGTTTAACATTGTTGAAGGCTAACGATAATTTATTACGTATTATCTTAGTCATAATATTTCTTCTTGGGCTAGTTGAGCTCACCCTTTTACTTTCATTGTTCTCTTGAGGAAATGAGAGCGTAGCGAGGGACTAGTCGGGGAGCGGGTGGCGGTCGAGATAATAGCATTAGTAGTCCTCACTATTCTATTAAATAGTGTGATAATAAATATAATGAGGACTCGATTGAGTGTGGATATTATCTAGATGATAATATTTGTATTAAAACTCACTGACATATGTTTTGTCGTATTTTACATATTTGTTGTATAATTAAGTTGTATTTGAATTTTTTGTACCATGTATTTGGCGACTTCGAGATGGGTGATGTATACCTATTTTGGGGGCGTCACGATTTGGTATCAAAGCTTAGGATATGATCCTGGTGAGATGTGAGATAAGAACTAGGAGGAGAGGCAGAATTCCTTCGCTAGTATGACCTACTAAGTTTATTTGGCATTTAATTGGTCGGTCGGAGTATAGGGATAATATATGATTCATGTAATTAACCTTTGTTTTGTGGCGGTATTTGAAAATGGCATCAGAGAATGTTGAGATTAGCAATGGAGCCACAGGAGGCCGTTGAGTCTCCACGGATCGATAATCGAGGATAATGTGCATCGAAGGCGACAATCCTCGAGCAAAAACAACAACCTTGACGGATGATGAGCGATGGAATGTTCGGAGGCTTTATGAAATTCATGAAACATCGGCAAGAAGCGGCTCTGTACAAAATGCGGTGGAAACACTGGCGACTCTCGGATGATCCCGCTTAAGCGATTCGAGGCTGGGACCACCGGAGTTTTTGGAGAGCCAAAACCACTTAAAGCGGAGGCGTGGATAAAGCGGATCTGCAAGATATTTGATGTCTTGGGATGCTCAGGAGCAAAAGGTTCCCTTTCCACCTTCATGTTTGCGTGCGAGAGGAGAGATTCTTTGGTGGGAATCAAAAGCGTACTCAACTGCTTGCCTTGAAGATGACTTGGGAGAAGTTCAAGAATTGTTCAACGACAAGTACTTTCCGAAAGTATTCGTCACATGAAAGAGGTAGAGTTCATCAAAATTTGGAGCAAAAAACAACATGGCCGTGTGTCGCGATGTCTGAAGCCAAGTTTGTCGAGTTGTCGGTTTGCGTCCCATTTGGTTGATAATGAGGAGAGAATGGCGAATGTTTCTAAGAGGTTTGAAACAGAGATCGTCGATATCTTATCTCTCATAAACTATGTTTGTATTAGGATGTTGTTAATAGGGCTCGATTATTGGGGCGCGATAATGAGTCAACCCAACCAAAAGAAGCGGTAAGTGACAAAATGATAATACTAGTGATAGCGATCATCGAAGCGGTGATAATAAGCGTGGAGGAATCAACATGCGAAATGGTAACCACTTGGTGGTAATCATGGCCAAAACAATAAGAATGGACATTTCAAGAAGAGGAGATTCAATGATGATGGAAAGGCGTCGACCTGACACACCGTTGTTAAGGAAGGAGAGGAGACGACCCTATCGTATGCTTCAAATGTGGAGGGAGGACACATTAGTCAAAGCTGCGCGATGCCGTCAAAGCATGTTATAATTATGGAAGAGAAGGTCACCTAGCCGATTTTGTCGTTCAGAAGACAAGTTCGGCTAGGATGGAGGCACCAAAGGACGTCCCGGAAAAGTCAAAGCCGAGTAGGTCTGAGGAGGCGTTTGTCGTGACCTCCCGAAAGCGAGGAACGACGAGGTCATCACGGGTAAGCTTATCATAAACTCTAGCGAAGTTTATACCTTATTTGATCACGGTTCTACCCATTCTTTTATTTCTCTACTTGCGCTCAGCGTTTAAATTTGACTCAGGAGAAATTAGACTTTGACTTATCTGTTGAAACTCCATTGGGAGAAACCTTCATTACATCCTTTGTTTATAAGTCTTGTTTGGTTCAAATCGGTACCCTCACATTACATCGATCTTATTTCATTGAAAATACTTGCATTTGGCGTAATTCTAGGGATTGATTGGTTAACTACTCATCATGCAAAAATTGATTATTTTTCGTAAGGTTGTTAGCTTTCATATTCTAACCAACCTATTATGCGAATTCAAATGACCAAACCATTAAAATCAATCTTTGTCATCTCAAAGCCATAAAGCTATTCGTTTATTGAAAAATGGATGTCAAGCTTTCTTAGCTCGTATCGCGGATCTAAACAAAAATACATCGGTTTTGAATGATATTTCTATTGTTAATGAATTTCTGGCGTATTCTGAAGAACTTCTGGCCTACCCAGGCGTGAAATTGAATTTTGTATCGACCTTGAACCCGGTACAAAACCCATTTCCAAAGCCCCATATCGAATGGCTCTATTGAACTTGAGGAGTTAAAGACCCAAGCTGCGAGGAATTGTTAGACATCGGTTTCATTCGTCCCCTAAGTATCGTCTCCTTGGGGTGCTCTGTTCTATTCGTGAAGAAGAAAAGATGGGAGTATCGACTTTGTATTGATTATCGGGAGTTGAACCATATGTCATTATCAAAAATAGATATCCATTGCCTCGCATTGATGACTTGTTTGACCCGGTTGTAAAGTAGCGCTAATTTTTTTCAAAGATTGATCTTCATTTAGGATATCACCGATTGAAGATTAGAGCAGATGACATTCAAAGATGGCTTTCGAGAACTCGATGCGGGCATTATGAATTCCTAGTCATGTCTTTTGGATTGACTAATGCTCCCTGCGCCTTCATGGATATGATGAGCAAGTATTGAGGAATATTTGGATCACTTTGTGGTCGTCTTTATTGATGACATCCTTATTTATTCAAAAGCCGTGAAGATCAAAAGCAACACTTGAAGTGATACTTCAAAAGCTTCGTGAATATAAGCTTTATGCGAGTTGAAGAAATGTGAGTTACGGCTTGAGGAAGTAGCATTCCTTGGGCACGTGGTATCAAGTCGTGGAATATCATTGACCCAACAAAGATTGAAGCTATTAAAATTTGGGAGCAACCTAAATCGATGGCCGAAAGTCGTAGCTTTCTCGGCTTTATTTGGTTATTATCGGAGATTCGTAGAAGGGTTTTCTCGAATCGCTACTCCCTTAACTTCGGTGACTCGAAAAAAGATACAAAATTCGGTTGGAGCGAGGAATGTGAGAAGAGTTTTCAAGAACTCGAGAAGACTCATTTCATTTTGTTACGACAATACCATCTAGCTCGGAGGATTTGTCATCTCTGATGATGCTTGAGGCAAAGGGTTAGGATGTGTTCTCATGCAACATGGGAAAGTCATAGCCTATGCCTCTCGACAACTCAAAGAATATGAGAGGAATTATCCTACTCATGATCTAGAGTTGGCATTTATTATCTTCGCACTTAAAATTTGGAGGCATTACTTGTATGGGGAGAAAGTGGAGATCTTTACGGATCATAAAACCTCAAATATTTCTTCACTCAAAAGAACTCGACATGCGACAACGACGTTGGCTTGAGCTATTGAAAGATTATGATCATACCATCGATACCATCACTGGAAAAGCAAGCGTGGTGGTGACGCATTGAGTAGAAGATCATATATCTTGGTGCAGAGTGCGATATTGTCAATATGAGGCCCATTTTGTATGACTTGCAAAGGATGGAGATAGAGATAAAGACTCCAGGGACCCACGTGATGATGGCGAATATCTGAGTAGAAGCCGACTTTAATCGATAAAGTTAAAAGCTGCTCAAGCTCTACGGACACGGGGTGATGCGTATGAGGAAGAAAGTACAAGAAGGTGCTATCTTAGGAAGCAAGAATCGATGAAGAAGGAATACTTGAGTCGACTCCGGACTTTGTGTTCCTAACGATCTGAGTTAAAGTATAAAATCATGATGGAGGCGCAACACACCGTTTGCAATCCATCACTGGGAGTACCAAAATGTATCATGATCTTGACATACATTTTGGTGGGGCAATATGAAGAGAGAGATAAGCGTTGTTTATCTCAAGGTGTTTAACTTGTCAGCGAGTCAAAGCAAAGCATCAAGTACCAAAAGGTCCATTGCAACCACTTAAAATTCGAGAATGGAAGTGGGAGCACATTACCATGGATTTAGATTCTTGGTCTTCTTAAGGTTTCTTAAGGCATAGATCTGATTTGGGTCATTGTTGATAGATTGACCAAGTCTGCTCATTTCTTACCAATCTGAGAAACTTATACACTTGAGCGTCTTGCTCGTATGTACATAAACGAGATTGTAAGACTGCATGGTATGCCATTATCCATAGTTTCTGATCGAGACCCAAGATTCACTTCACGATTTTGGGTTAGTTTACAAAAAGCTATGGGCATGGATTTATAATTTAGTTCGGCATATCATCCTCAGACGGATGGACAATCAGAGAGGACTATTCAAACTCTTGAAGATTTATTAAGACTCTGTGTCCTTAACTTCAAGGGAAGTTGGGACAAGTTCTTACCATTGGTGGATTTTTCTTACAATAATAGTTATCAAACAAGTATTAGCATGGCTCCATTCGAGGCGTTGTATGGAAGAAAGTGTCGTTCTCCAGTATGCTGGGATGAGGTGGGTGAAGCAACGTTGTTGGGACCGGAGTTGGTACGTATGACTACGGAAAAGATTCAAATGATCAAATGAGCGTATAAAAACCTCACAAGAGGCAAAAAAAAGAGTTATCTTGATCTTCATCGAAAGGGCGTGGAATTCGATATTGGAGATCATGTGTTGTTTACGTGTTGCTCCATGGAAAAGAGTTACGAGATTTGGAAAAGAGGAAAGCTCGATCCTCGATTCATTGGCCCATTTTAATCCTCGATCGAGTAGGGATTTGTAGCCTATAGACTCGCACTTTCTGCTTGAAGTATGTCTCGTGTTCATAACATTTTTCATATATCCATATTACGTAAATATGTGAAAGACCCGAACCACATTATTGAGTTAGAACCGGACGAAATAGCGGAAGATTTAACGTATGAAGAGGTTCTGTTCAAATCTTGGATAAGAAGGAACATATTCTACGCTCGAGGTTATACCTCAAGTCGAAGTTTTATGGAGGAACCACGATGTTGAGGAAATGACACGGGAGTTAGAATATGAAATGAAATCAAGGTATCCTTACCTCTTGACATACCAGTGCGTACCCTAATTTGAGGTGAAATTTCATAAGAAGGGAGATTGTAAGAACCCTGACTTTTATGAATAAAGATGAATTTTCTATAATTATCATTTTTGAATATTATGGAATGAATTTGATATAATGTTATAGTTGTGGTAATAGTTATAAATTTTGCAAAATCATAAGTTGTTATATAATATTCGATTTGGTGGAGAATATTCATTTTAATAGGGAATATTAAATATGATGGCACAATCATTAGTGGACCCCCTAATGGAATTATTGTCGGATTTGAAAAGCGACAAAAAAATATTTTATGAAAATAACGGTGAAAGTTTTATCGATTAAGCTGTTAAAACACACGGTGTTAAAAAAATGCGAGAATCTGGCGTGGTTGCATAGTAGAACACGGTATTGATTATTGATGCTTACGTGAGAAGTCACTCGGTTTTGTTCAATTATTGCTTGATAATTGTTGCATAGTATCTCACGTTAATTGATTTGATTATTTGTCGATATTTTATATATTATTAAATAAATAATTGAGGCGATGAAGTTATTAATATTATTATTTGCAATATTAACGATGTCTAAAGTTACGCGAGGAGAGGTTTGGTCATCTAATTTGGCATGATAGGGAGAAATCCTTATTGGAAAGCCCCCTCTTTCACAGGAGCGACACTGGTCGATTAATAGTGTGAATTATAATAATGATGATGAAGTTTTTTTTTTATTAGTATTATTAATGTAATAAAAAAGAAAAGCTTTTTATATAAAAGCAGAATACTTTTATAAAGTTATTCGTTTTTTATTAGACTATAAATAGAATATATTATATTCTATTATGCATAATATTTTGCATAATAAAATCTTTTTTATATAAAAGCAGAATACTTTTATAAAGTTATTCGTTTTATTAGACTATAAATAAAATATATTATATTTTATTATGCATAGTGTTTGCATAGTATATTGCTGTATAGTATTTTGTATAGTAAAATCTTTTTATATAAAAGCTGAATACTTTTATAAAGTTATTTGTTTTATTAGATTATAAATAGAATATATTATATTTTATTTAAAAGATTTTATTTTATTAGAATATTTTATAGTAAACCAATACTGAGAAGTCAGTTTAAAAGTAAATCAATCTGGAACTAGATTCAGAATTAGTTACTATTAGGTCCATTCTCCTATAAATAGAAGCTCATTCCTTCATTATTTCTTACGAATTTCTTTGAAACTCTAGAGAGAGAAACTATAGAGAGAAAGAAGAAAAGTATTTACTTACTTCACTACTCTTATATCCGGTTTGTTCTAAGGTAAGGGTATTATTTTCTTTTCGTATTCATGAAGAGAACTTACATTATTCCATTTTTTTTTATTACATTGGAATAACTTTTATATCTGTGATCTACCTTATACTTGGTGAAATTATTACATTATTCCATTCTTTATCATTATGTTGGAATAACTTTTATCATCAAAATACCGCATACATGGTGAAATTCTTACATTATTCCATTCTTTATTATTACATTGGAACATCACATGCATGCGTTTACGCATGACTTTGAATTTAATTATTTATTATTACATTGGAACATCGTATGCGGTGTGAATTTTTTTTCGACTGGTTTCGTTATTTATTATTATTAATATCGTATGCGTGGAATTTTACGCGTGATGACTGGTTCCGTTATTTATTATTACATTGGAATAACTTTTATGCATGCGATCTATCGCATACCTGGTGATTTCTTTTGTTATTCCATTCTTTATTATACTCAGTTGGTTAAAGTTTTGACTTCTATACTCCATGAAATTAGTGGAATATCTTTGATATTTGCGCTTCATCCAGTATCTTTTTATGAAAATATTCTTCTAAGAATTCTTAAATTTTACTCTACAAAGAAGTATCATGTTGACAATTTGGACGTTACTAGTTCCTGGATCATGATGGACAGTTTTTGGCATGATCATGACCATTGATGAATACCCGAATATCCTTGGCCCGTAGTGCATGGATAATTTGTGGTTGTGATACTAATTAATATCCTTGGCCGTAGTGTAGGGATGATGTTGATTATTTATTATGCTGAGTCCCAGCGATAAAAGTGACGAAAAACCTTTTAAATCATAAAAGATAGTAGATTTTATTCTCTATTTGACTCTTTTAATAGTTTGCTTATTCTGCTGCAGTTAAACTTGATATTTGTTATATTGTATCGATTAATCGGTTTTTGTTGAAGGCTAACGATAATTTATTACGTATTATCTTAGTCGTAATATTTCTTCTTTGGGCTAGTTGAGCTCACCTTTTACTTTCATTGTTGTTCTTGAGAAATGAGAAGCGTAGCGAGGGGACTAGTCGGGAGCGGAGTGACGATTGTAAGACCCAAATTTTTTTAAATAAAAGGAATTTCCTTTATTTATTATTTTGAAATAGTAAGGGTTGATTTGATTAATGTGGATAGTTAAGGGTTAAATACGCAAATATTTCAAAATAAGCAAGTGGTTATAAAATATTCATTTTTGTGGGGAATATTCGTTTGGTCGTGGAATATTAAATCTTTGTCGGGGAATATTAAATGCAACAGTAGGTGACATATGTGGGGCCCATGTGAAAAGCGATTGGATGAAGAAAATGACAAATATAAGTTGGTTAAAAATAACTTGGCGTAGTTATTCTGAATTAAAGGCTGTTGGAATACCCAAATTGGTTAAAATACGATGTCTGGCGTGGTTGCTTAAAGTAGCACGGTATTACGCTGATATTGTTGAATTATTGATCCTTACGTAAGAAGGCACTACTCAATAATTTTCACGGTGAATTCTTATTCAATATTTTATTTTATTGATTGATAATTCTTTGCGTTGATATTTTATATTATTGTTGTTCAATAATTGTCAACTTTGCACATTATCTCCATTATCGGATCAATAATTCATATTATTTGAATAATATTATTAGATAGCATTATTGGCAATGTCTAGAAAGTTACATCGAGGAGAGGTTTGGTCACCTAATTGCGGCGCATGATGAGGAGAAATCCTTATCTGAAAGCCCCCTTTCTGAGGAACTACTGGTTGTCATAATTGTGATTACGTAATATTATTTGTGAATAATTAATTATTGATTCATATGATAAAGAAATATTTATTTTATGTGGATATAAATGATGGATTTATTTATGTGGTTATAAATGAAGAAATTATTGTTGAGGTGTTTTATCGATTATTTTACCATTGGAGGTATTAAAAATTAAATCGGGGTTTGAGAGATATATTGCGGGGTTATAATTTTTAATCAAACCGTTGGATTGTGGTAATTTTTGGGTATGTTATACATACATAAGTTGAGTATATGTCCACAAATTTTGAACGAATTAAAATGCACGAATGATTTGTTGTGAATTTTAAGAGGTGTCGGATTCGAAAATTAGGTTTATAATTGATTTTGGTGGAAAATTCTAGAATTGAGTGGGCCCCACTTGTGGTTGGTGAAGAAATGTGCTGAATTTTATTTCAAATGTGGTGGGTGGCAATAGTAGCGGGTAAAGCCATCGAAGTAGCAGTCGAAATGCCTTGGCGGGCTAACATTTTCTATAAATAGAAATTTAAGTTAGAATTGAAAATCACACGAAACAAAGTTTTCTCTCTCTCTCTCTATATTATTGGCGTATTTTGTGAGTATTTAGATACTTTGAGAGTTCTTTATTCAAGACAAGTTTCATTCGGCATCACTTGAGCCTTTCCTTAGAAATCTTGATTCTTTGAGGTAAGGGATGTTATTTTCTTTTCGGATGATATTATTTCTTCAATATCATTATCTTTGAAATATTGGTTGGAACTTTTATCAAATTTGGAACTTTTCATGTGGGGTTACTATTCATGAGTTACTATTCACGAGTTACTATTCATGAGTTACTATTCACGAGTTCTTATTCACAGTACTATTCATGAAGCGTGAAAATGTTTTTTGTGGAATTTCTATCTTTTGGTGTGAGAGTTACTATTCACGTATATCGGCCTTTATTCACGATATCTGACACTATTCACGTATCTGGCACTATTCATCGAAAAATAAAATTTCTTCTTTTCGTCAAAATATCTATTCGGATACTAGCTTTGATTGTATCCGTGTTTTGATCATTCTTGAATTTTACACCCTTTGTGATTATTTTTGAGGTATTTTTGGGCGTGGATAAAACCAAGTACGAATCCTTAATCCTTGTCATTTTGATTCTTTGGATTCGTTCTTTAAAAGTATTTTCATCATCCTCGGTCTTAAATGATGATATTATTGAATATCTTTGGCACGTAGTGCAAAGATGAATGATTTCTGAAGAATATCTTTGGCTTTGTAGTGCAAAGATGAGCGGTGTTTAAATGAACATGTGGCGATGAATATCTTTGGCCTTTAGTGCAAAGATGAGCAGTGTTGAGATGAACATGACCGATTGATGAATATCTTTGGCTGTAGTGCAAAGATGAATATTTGATTTGAGATGAATATTGATTGATGTTACGGGGATAAAATATTGATGATGGATTTGTTAAATTCATAGATTATAGTAGATTTCATTCTCTACGTAACTCTTTATGAATTATTATTTCATTGCGAATATTGATCCGAAACTTGTTGTCTATTGTATTCTATCGATTTTTCCTGTTGGAGACTAACGATAATTTGTTGTATATTATCTTAGTCATAACATTCTTTCTTGGGCTAGTTGAGCTCACCCTTTTCCTTGTTGTTCCATTTTTCTTCTCGGGAGGCGAGAATGTAGCGAGTACTAGTCTGGGGGGTATGGAATGAAGGTTCTAGAGAGAGTTGTTTAGTAGTCCTCACCATTATTGTAAAATAATGTATCAATAAATGTGATGAGGATTTATTTGAGTATAAATATTGTACAGAAGATAATATTTGTATTTAAACTCACAGATTTTATTGTTGTGAAAATAAAGTTGTAGTTGTTTACGTACCATGTATTTGGCGACTCGAGAATGGGTTGGATGGAATGGACCTATTTTGGGGTCGTCACGGTTAATATCGAGCTTAGGGATATGATCTCTGGTGGAGATCGGGGAATAGAACTAGGAGGAGAGGCGAGTAAATCCTTTGCTAGTATGTCTACCTAAGCTTATTTGTTAGTTAGTGGGTATATAGGGATATTATGTGATATATTGATTTTCTTAATTAACCCTTGTTTTATAGCGATATTTGAGAATGTCGATTGAGAATATTAATGATGGAGTAAATGAGACCGTGGAGATGCCTGTGCTTTACCAACGAGGAGAGCGTGCAACAGTGGCAATGTTCCTCCTGTGAACAACACCATGGAGCGAGATGATGAGCGAGGGGATGTTTAGAAGTTTTTTGCGAGTTCATGCAAAATCGACGAGGAGACTCGTGTTCAAAATACTGAGGAGGAAATGATAGCAATTCACGGGTTGTCACAACCAAGCGATTCAAAGTTGGGACCACGAATTTAAGGGAAAGCGAGATCCGATCATGGCGGAAACATGGGTCAAACAAATTACCAAGATATTCGATGTCTTGGGATGCACGGAGGAACGAGAAGGTTCCATTCGCCACCTTTATGTTCCGTGGCGAGGCAGACCTCTTGGTGGGAGTCTCGTGAAGCGTACCCATCCGGCCGACTTCAAAGCATGTCTTGGGAGGCGTTTGAGAGACTATTTAATGACAAATACTTTCACGAAAGTGTTCGGTCATATGAAGGAAGTGGAGTTCATCGATTGGAACAAAACAACACGTGGCGGTGTCTCGAAGACGAGGCAAAGTTTGCGAGTTATCGTGTTTGCACCTCATTTGGTGGAGGATGAGGAGCGTATGACGCGGATGTTTCTTAGAGGTTTGAAAACTAAGATACGTCAAGTATCTCATTTCTCATAAACTCTCTTTATTAGGATGTTGTAAAGCAGGGCTCAATTATTAGAAGCGAGATAACGAGTACGGTCGGCGAGGACCATAACGAGGATCGTACGAGAGATAGCGATCAGCGAGAATAATGATAACTGCGGAAAAAAGCGAGACGGACGAAATGGTAACCACTGGTGGTAATCATGGCCATGAAAAGCAGAAGAAGCGAGTTAGGAGGAGATTTTAAAAGAGGAGATTTAACAACGACTATGTGAAGACGACGGTCGCGGTAGCAAGAATCGGTTCTAAGGGAGGAGATCGACCACCCGGTATATGCTACAAATGCGGAAAAGAGGGACATATCGGTCAAAGCGCCCCAACAGTTCAAGGTATGCTATAGTTGTGGAAAGGAAGGACATATCGCTTTCGAGATTATGCAGTAGCGAAACCTAGTTCGATGGGGCGGTGACTCAAAAACCGTCCCGAGAAAAGTCAAAGTCAACGATTAGGAAGAGCGTTTGTTGTATTTGGTCATAATGCGAGGAACCCAAACGAGGTTATCACGGGTAAGCTATTTATAAATTCTTGCGAAGTTTATACCTTACTTGATATCTGCGGTGCTACCCATTCATTTATCTCTCTCTGCATGTGCTCAACGTTTAAACTTGACTCGGAGAAATTAGACTTTGATCTATCTGTGGAAACTCCGTTAGGAGAAACTTTCATCACATCCACTTTGTTTATAAATCTTGTTTGATTCAAGTTGGCACCATTACCCTTACATTGACCTTATCTCTTTAAAGATACTTGCTTTTGATGTGATTTTAGGGATTGATTGGTTAACTACTCATCATGCCAAAATTGATTGTTTTCGTAAGGTTGTTAGTTTTCATATTCCTAACCTTGACTTTGTTATGCAATTCAAGCAACTAAACCATTAAAATCAATCTTTGTCATATCTAATCATAAAGCTATTCGTTTATTAAAAAGCGGATGTCAAGCTTTCTTAGCCCATGTTATGGATTTGAATAAAGACACGTCAAATTTGAATAATATTCTGTTGTTATTGACTTTCCGACGTATTTCTGAAGAACTTCCTGCCTACCCCGTAACGTGAAGTTGAATTCTTTATTGATCTTGAACACAGTACAAAGCCCATTTCTAAAACCCCATATCGAATGGCTCCTATTGAACTTCAGGAGTTAAAGGTCCAACTACGAGAATTGTTGGACATCGGTTTCATTCGTCTAGTACATCTCCTTGGGGTGCTCTGTTTTATTTGTAAAAAGAAAGAGCGGGAGTATGCGACTTTGTATTGACTATCGAGAATTGAACCATGTCACCATCAAGAATAGGTATCCTCTACCTCGTATTGATGACTTGTTTGACCGATTTGCAAGGCACAATTCTTTTCAAAAATTGATCTTCGATTCGGATATCATCAATTTGAAAATTAGGCGAGGATATTCCAAAGACTGCCTTCAGAACTCGGTATGGGCATTATGAATTCTTAGTCATGTCTTTCGGACTGACTAATGCTCCTGCGGCTTTCATGGATATGATGAACCGAGTATTCAAGGAATATTTGGATCAGTTTGTTGTTGTCTTTATTGATGACATCCTTATATATTCCAAAAGTCGTGAAGATCATGAGCACCATTTGAAGTTGGTACTCCAAAGGCTTCTTGAAAACCAACTATATGTCAAATTGAAGAAATGCGAGTTCTGGCTTGAGGAAGTAGCATTTCTTGGGCATGTGGTGTCAAAACATGGAGTATCTGTTGATCCGTGAAGATTGAAGCAATACAAAGTTGGAGCAACCAAGTCGATTGATCAAGTCACGTAGCTTTTGGGCTTATTGGTTATTATCGGAGATTCGTGGAAGGGTTTTCTCGAATCGCTACTCCATTAACTCAGCTAACTCGGAAGGATACAAAATTCGTTTGGAGCGAAGAATGCGAGAAAAGTTTCCAAGAGCTTAAGAGGAGACTTATTTTTAAGACTGTTTCTAACAATACCATCTGGTTCGGATGGATTTGTTATCTACAGCGATGCTTCAGGCAAAGGGTTAGGATGTGTTCTCATGCAACGTGGGAAAGTCATAGCCTATGCCTCGCGACAACTTAAAGAGTATGAGAGGAATTATCCTACTCATGATCTAGAGTTAGCGGTGATTTTTTGCGCTAAAGATATGGAGGCACTATCTATATGGGGAGAAAGTGGAGATATATTCGGATCATAAAAGCCTTAAATATTTCTTCACTCAAAAAGAACTCAACATGCGGCGTGACGTTGGCTCGAGCTATTGAAAGACTACGACCACACTATTCAATACCATCCCGGTAAAAGCGAACGTGGTAGTGACGCATTGAGTAGAAGATCATATCTTGGGAGCGAGTGCGATGATGTCAAGTATCGCGTAGAGCCAACTTTAATAGAGAAAGTTAAGGTTGCTCAAGCCACCTTGGGCCGGTCGATGCGTATGAAGAAGAAAGTACAAGAAGGAGCTATTAGGAAGCGAGAATTGATGAAGAAGGAATACTTGAGTCCACTCTAGACTTTGTGTTCCTAACGACTACGATTTGAAGTACAAGATTATGATGGAGGCACACAATACACCATTTGCAATCCATCTGGAAGTACTAAAATGTATCGTGATCTTGACATACATTTTGGTGGAATAATATGAAGAGAGAGATTGCAAAGTTTATCTCGATGTGTTTAACTTGCCAACGTGTAAAGGTAGAGCATCTAGTACCTAAGGGTCCGTTGCAACCACTTGAGATTAGGAATGGAAGTGGGAACACATTACCATGGATTTCGTTACGGGTCTTCCTACGGTTTCTCAAGGCATCAATGCTATTTGGGTTATTGTTGATAGATTAACCAAGTCTCGCTCATTTTCTTGCCGTCACGGAGACTTATTCCTTGAGCGTCTTGCTAGTATATACGTAAATGAGATCGTGAGGTTGCATGGCATGCACTGTATCCATAGTTTTGGATCGTGACCCAAGATTCACTTCAAGATTTTGGGTTAGCTTGCAAAAAGCTATGGGCGCAGTTTGCGATTTAGTTGGCATACCATCCCCAAACAGACGGACAATCGAGAGGACTATTCAAACTCTTGAAGATTTATTAAGACTCGTGTCCTAGACTTCAAAGGCGGTTGGGATAAGTATTTACCATTGGTGGAATTCTCCTACAACAACAGATTATCGAGCAAGTATAGGTGTGGCTCCATTGAAGCATTATATGGACGAAAATGTCGTTCTCCAATATGTTGGGATGAGGTGGGTGAAGCAACATTGTTGGGACCCGAGTTAATCACGTATGACTCACCGAAAAGATCCAAATGATTCGACAACGATACAAACGGCTCAAGATCGACAAAAGAGTTATGCGGATCTTCATCGAAAGGACGTGGAATTTAATGTAGGGGATCATGTATTGTTGCGAAGTTGCTCCATGGAAGGGAGTTACAAGATTTGGGAAGAGAGGAAAGCTCAATCCACGATTTATTGGTCCATTTCAAATTCTTGACCGAAAGTAGGAATTGTAGCCTATAGACTTGCATTACCTCCAAGTATGTCTCGTGTTCATAATGTGTTTCACATATCCGTACTTTTCGTAAATATGTGAAAGACCGAACCACGTTATAGAGTTAGAACCGGACGAGATAGCAGAAGACTTAACGTATGAGGAGGTACTGTCAAGATTTTGGATAGGAAGGAGCATGTCCTACGCATGAAAGGTCATACCACAAGTTAAAGTTTTGTGGAGGAATCATGCTATAGAGAAATGACACAGGAATTGGAAGCGGAAATGAAAGCGAGGTATCCTCATCTTTTGAAACACCAAATCGTCGTCGATTTCGAGGGACGAAATTTCATAAGAAGGGAGGTTGTAAGACCGAAATTTTTTAAATAAAAAGGAATTTCCTTTATTTATTATTTTGAAATAGTAAGGGTTGATTTGATTAATGTGGATAGTTAAGGGTTAAATCATAAATATTTCAAAATAAGCAAGTGGTTATAAAATATTCATTTTTGTCGGGGAATATTCGTTTGGTCGTGGAATATTAAATCTTTGTCGGGAATATTAAATTTGACGAAGTAATGACCATGTATGTGGGCCCCATAACTAAAAAGCGATTGGATGAAGAAAATGACAAATATAAGTTGGTTAAAAATAACGGCGTAGTTATTACCGAATTTAAGACTGTTGGAATACCCGGTGGTTTAAAATACGATGTCTGGCGTGGTTGCACAAAGATAGCACACCGGTATTGCACGATATTGTTGAATTATTGATCCTTACGTAAGAAGGCACTACTCAATAATTTTCACGAAGAATTCTTGTTCAATATTTTATTTTATTGATTCAATAATTGCTTTGCGTTGATATTTTATATTATTGTTGTTCAATAATTGTCACCGCACATTATCTCCATTATCGGATCAATAATTCATATTATTTGAATAATATTATTAGATAGCATTATTGGCAATGTCTAGAAAGTTCATCGAGGAGAGGTTTGGTCACCTAATTGCGCTTGGCCGATGAGGAGAAATCCTTATCTGAAAAGCCCCTCTTTCTGAGGAGCGGCACTGGTTGTCATAATTGTGATTACGTAATATTATTTGTGAATAATTAATTATTGATTCATATGATAAAGAAATATTTATTTTATGTGGATATAAATGATGGATTTATTTATGTGGTTATAAATGAAGAAATTATTGTTGAGGTGTTTTATCAAGTATTTTACAGATTGGAGGTATTAAAAATTAAATCGGGGTTTTGAGATATATTCATGGGGTTATAATTTTTAATCAAATAGTTGGATTGTGGTAATTTTTGGGTATGTTATACATACATAAGTTGAGTATATGTCCACAAATTTTGAACCGTTAAAAATGCACGAATGATTTGTTGTGAATTTTAAGAGGTGTCGGATTCGAAAATTAGGTTTATAATTGATTTTGGTGGAAAATTCTAGAATTGAGTGGGCCCCACTTGTGGTTGGTGAAGAAATGTGCTGAATTTTATTTCAAATGTGGTGGGTGGCAATAGTAGCAGGTAAAGCCATCAGGTAGCAGTCAAAATGCGCTTGGTATGGGCTAACATTTTCCTATAAATAGAGGGCTAAGTTAGAATTGAAAATCACACCAGAAACAAAGTTTTCTCTCTTTCTCTCTCTATATTATTGAGCGTATTTTGTGAGTATTTAGATACTTTGAGAGTTGCTGTTCAGTACAAGTTTCATTCAAACATCACTTGAGCCTTTCCTTCCGAAATCTTTGATTCTTTGAGGTAAGGGATGTTATTTTCTTTTCAGATGATATTATTTCTTCAATATCATTATGCTGAAATATTGGTTGGAACTTTTTATCAAATTTGGAACTTTTTCATGTCGGGGTTACTATTCATGAGTTACTATTCACGAGTTACTATTCATGAGTTACTATTCACGAGTTACTATTCACGAGTACTATTCATGAAGCGTGAAAATGTTTTTTTGTGGAATTTCTATCTTTTGGTGTCGGAGTTACTATTCACGATATCTGACTTTATTCACGATATCTGACACTATTCACGATATCTGGCACTATTCATCGAAAAATAAAATTTCTTCTTTTCGTCAAAATATCTATTCGGATACTAGCTTTGATTGTATCCATGTTTTGATCATTCTTGAATTTTACACCTTTGTGATTATTTTTGAGGTATTTTTGGACGTGGATAAAACCAAGTACGAATCCTTAATCCTTGTCATTTTGATTCTTTGGATTCGTTCTTTAAAAGTATTTTCATAATCCTCGGTCTTAAATGATGATATTATTGAATATCTTTGGCTGGCAGTAGTGCAAAAAGATGAATGATTTTGAAGAATATCTTTGGCACTGTAGTGCAAAGATGAGCAGGTGTTTAAATGAAACATAACCGAAGTGATGAATATCTTTGGCCTTTAGTGCAAAGATGAGCAGTGTTGAGATGAACATGACCGATTGATGAATATCTTTGGCACATAGTGCAAAGATGAATATTTGATTTGAGATGAATATTGATTGATGTTACGAGGATAAAATATTGATGATGGACTATTAAATTCATAGATTATAGTAGATTTCATTCTCTACGTAACTCTTATGAATTATTATTTCAACTGCGAATATTGATCCGAAACTTGTTGTCTATTGTATTCTATCGATTTTTCCCTGTTGGAGACTAACGATAATTTGTTGTATATTATCTTAGTCATAACATTCTTTCTTGGGCTAGTTGAGCTCACCCTTTTCCTTGTTGTTCCATTTTTCTTCTCGGGAGGCGAGAATGTAGCGAGTACTAGTCGGGTATGGAATGAAGGTTCAGAGAGAGTTGTTTAGTAGTCCTCACCATTATTGTAAAATAATGTATCAATAAATGTGATGAGGATTTATTTGAGTATAAATATTGTCTAGAAGATAATATTTGTATTTAAACTCACAATTTTATTGTTGTGATAATAAAGTTGTAGTTGTTTCTGTACCATGTATTTGGCGACTCAGAATGGGTTGGATGGAATGGACCTATTTTGGGGTCGTCACAGACGGTCTAGATAATAGCATTAGTAGTCCTCACTATTCTGTTAAATAGTGTGATAATAAATGTAATGAGGACTCAATTGACTGTGGATATTGTCTACATGATATTATTTGTATTAAAACTCACAGCATATATTTTATCGTATTTTACACGACTGTTGTATATTTAAGTTGTATTTGAATTTTGTACCATGTATTTGGCGACTCAAGATGGGTGATGTATACCTATTTTGGGGGTGTCACAATTATCATCTAAAATCACTACTTTTTTAATCCCAAATTATTATTTTGAATTTATAATCCTCTAAATCACAAAAAATCTAAATTATTTTTTTAATGTTAACTGTTCTGATATTAGTTTTTTTAATTTAATTATTATCTCCTAAAATCACTACTTTATGATATTATCATTCTTGAGTTATTATCATTACTCTCCATTATTTAACCTAATTTTCTCCTTATAAATAAAACATAATATTATACCATTTATAATTATATTACAAAATAATATTATACGATTTAAAATAATTAAAACCAAATTAAAATAACAAATAATATCAATCATAACTTACTATGTTGATTTTATAATCCCCAAAATCCACTAATTTTCTAAACATAATTATTATATCCTAAAATAAATATTTTTTAATATTATACCATTCATAATTATACCACACATTATATCATACATGAATGTATGGTATAATATTATAATACACCTATATAACAAAATAACAAAATCACTACCTATCTAAACTATACGAATATTATCATTACTAATTAAATTATATTACAACATAATATTATACCATTTATAATTATATTATAACATAATATTATACTGATTTAAAAATTTAAAACAAAATTAAAATAACAAATAATATCATTCATAACTTACTATGTTGATTTTATAATCCCTAAATCACTACTTTTTCAATCTAAGCGGTTTTTATATTATCGTTACTTAAATATTATCTCCTAAAATCACTATTTTTTAATCCCATATTAATTTTTTAATTTTATAATCCCATGAATCACTACAAATTTAAAAGCATTTTGATAATATTAACTACTCTAATATTATCATTACTAATTTAATTATTATCTCCTAAAATCACTATTTTTTAATCCCAAATTAATATTTTAAATTTATAATCCCTAAATCACTACAATTCTAAAAACTGTTTTGGTAATGTCAATTTTACGATATTATCCTTTCTAATTTAATTATTATCTCCTAAAATCACTACTTTATAATATTATCATTAATGAGCTATTATCATTACTCTCTAGTTATTTAACCTAATTTTCTTTCTATAAATACTGACATAATATTATACCATTTATAATTAAATTACAATATAATATTATCTTTATTTAAAACATTTAAAATAATAAATAATATCAATCATAACTTACTATGTTGATTTTATAATTCCCAAAATCAACTACTTTTCTAAACATAATTATTATATTCTAAAATCATTATTTTTCTAATATTATATTATTCATAATTATACCATACATTATATCATACATGTATGATATAATATTATAATACACGTATATAACAAAATCACCATGTAAGACCCCAACTTTTATGAATAAAGATTTAATTTCTCGAAATATATTTTTGAATATTATGGTGTGGATTTGATATAATGTTATAGTTGTGGGTAATATTTATAAATTTTGCAAAGTAAACAAGTTGTTATAAATTTTTCGATTAGTCGGGGAATATTCATTTTAACAGGGAATATTCGTACGACGGCACAATCATTGGTGGACCCCACAACAGAATTATTGTCAGAGTTAGAAAATGACAAAAATATCTTTTTATAAAAATAACGACAAAAGTTTTACCGTTAACTGTTAAAATACCCGGTGATAAAAGTACAGTAATATGCGTGGTTGCATAGTAGCACACGGTATTGTACATTATCTTTGATTATTAATGTTTATATGAGAAGTCACTCAGTTGTATTCAATTATTGCCACTGTAATTGTTGTATAGTATCTCACGTTATTGATTCAATTATTGTCATAATATTTTATATTATTAAATCAATAATTGAGACAACAAAGTTATTCATATTATTATTTACATTATTGACAATGTCTATAAAGTTCTGTCGAAGAAAGGGGTTTGGTCACCTAATTGTGCACCAATAGGGAGAAATCCTTATCGGAAAGCTCCCTCTTTCCTGGGAATGATCTAGTTGCTGATGATGAATAAATGTTGTTAAAAATATTAAGAGGATTTTTATGAAGTATTTGTTGTAAATTTTATTTATTATATGGACCCCCACTTACCCATTTTCCAAAACTGTCGGTAGAAAGTTATCTCAGTTTTGTTTTATATATATATATATATATATATATTATAAGTTTTTTTTATTGAAAAATAGAATATATTATATTTTACTATGCATAGTATTTGTATAGTGTCTGCATATTATTTGCATAGTAAAATCAATATTTTTTTTAGAAATCAGACGAATTCGAATTTCGCCCGTGAATCCCACTATGCGTCCGTGATTTTCCTAAATAATATCTTTCCATTCTCCTATAAATAAGATGCTTAGTTTAGAATTGAAAATCACACTAGAATCAGAGAATTCTTCTTCTATAATATTGAGCGTATTTCTTTAGAGTTTAAGGAAATTTTGAGTGTAAAAAACAGTGCAAGTTTTCTTCAAGAATATCCCCACCCTACCAGTCAGAAATACTCTGCTTTTAAGGTAAGGGATATTATTTTTGTTCAATATTCGTATGAAATAATATTTTCTTCCATACTCTATAGTATGTAAGTAATATTATTTCGTTTTAGATTCCAAATTCTACACTTATTTTGTTAAAGTATTGATTTTATACTCCTTGAAATTAGTGAAATATCCTTGAAATTTACGTTTCATCTAGTATCGTTCCACTGAAATATTTTTCTGAACATTCTTGATAAATTTTTATATTTTCATGTCGGGATACTATTCACGGGGTACTATTCTCGAAATACTATTCATAGGGTACTATTCACAGGATACTATTCACTCGGAGTACTATTCACCCGGGGTACTATTCACAACAAAAAAATGATTCTTTTTTGTCCAAATTATTTTTGATACGTGAATATTATTCTTGAATTTTACTCCACAAAGCAGTATCATGTTGAGAATTAATTTGGACATTATTGAATTCTGGATAAATTGAATTATAAATATTTAAAATTTATCATTGCTCTCAGTTAATTAAATTATTATATCATTGTTATCATCCTCATGCTTATATTGTGATGAAAGTCCTCATTGGCTCGTAGTGCATTGATGGACAGTTGTTGGTATGATTATGACCAGGGATTATTCGGTATAATCATGACCTGTAATGTTACAAATGAAGTGGGAAAAGTCCTCATTCGCCCGCAGTGCATTGATGGATAGTTGTTGGCATGATCATGACCACTGGTGATAATATGAATATCATTGGCCCGTAGTGCATGGATAATTCGTTGATGTGATACTAATGAATATCCTTGGCCCGTAGTGCATGAATAATTTAGTGATGTGGATTATTTATTAAGCTGAGTCCTAGTGATAAAATTATTGATAAACTTTTAAATCATAAAAGATAGTAGATATCATGCTCTACTAGACTCTTCTAATGGATTGTTTGCTCCGCTGCAGTTAAACTTGTTGTCTATTGTATTCTATCAGTTTAACACTGTTGAAGGCTAATGATAATTTGTTCTGCATTATCTTAGTCATAATATTCTTTAATGGGCTAGTTGAGCTCATCCTTTTCTTTCATTGTTCTCTTCAGGAAATGAGAATATAGTTGGGATGAGTCGGGGAATGGAGTAATGGTCCACGATAGGTGGTTATAGTAGTCCTCAGTATTCTATAAAATAGTGTGATAATAAATGTAATGAGGACTCCATTTGAGTTTGGATATTGTCTATAAGACAATATTCATGTAAAAACTCTCAGCTATGCTTTTATTGTATTGTATAAATGGAGTTTGTATTTAAATTATGTACCATGTATTTGGCGACTCAGAATGGGTGATGTATACCTATTTTGGGGGCATCACAGTTAGTATCAGAGCTTAGAGATATGATCCCTGGCTGAGATGTGAGACTGGAACTAGGAGGGGAGAGACGGGTAAATCCTTCACTAGTATGATCTACCTAAGCTTATTTTTTATTTAATTGGTCGGTCAGAATATAGGGATAATATGTGGCTTGTCAATTAACCCTTGTTTTATGGCAGTGTTTGAAAATGAAATCCGAGAATGTTGAGATAAGCAATGGAGCACATGAGACCGTTGAGTCACCGATGATCAATAACAGGGATAATGTGCATCAGGAAGGCAATAATCCTCATATACACAACATAAGGCAATTCATGCTACATAAGGCAAGAGAGATTCCTGTTCAAAATGCAGGTGGAATGTGACGCCCCCAAAATAGATATACATCACCCATTCTAAGTCGTCAAATACATGGTACAGAAATCAAATACAAACTTCTTTTATACAATACGACAAAAGCCTAGCTGAGAGTTTTTACACGAATATTGTCTTCTAGACAATATCAAAACTCAAATGGAGTCCTTATTACAATTATTATCACACTATTTCATAGAATAGTGAGGACTACTATAACCACCATCTCGGACCATCACTCCATTCCCCGACTAGTCTCGGCTACGTTCTCATTTCTTGAAGAGAACAATGAAAGTAAAAGGGTGAGCTCAACTAGCCCAGTAAAAAATATTATGACTAAGATAATGCAAAATAAATTATCATTAGCCTTCAACAGTGTTAAACTAATAAACAACAAGTTTAACTGCAGCAGAACAAACAATCCATTAGAAGAGTCAAGTAGAGTATGATATCAACTATCTTCTATGATTTAAAATGTGAGACCCCGAATTTTATGAAATGAAAGTATTGAATTTTCTTATAATTATTATGTTATTTAGTAAATGGTTAAATTAAGAAAGAGTTAAAGTTAAGGGTGATATTTGAAAATTTTACAAAGTAAACAAGTTGTTATTCGTTGTGTCGGGGAATATTCGATTGGTTGGGGAATATTCATTTTCACAGAGAATATTCGCTCGACGGCATAATCATTGGTGGACCCCCCAACGGAAGTATTGTCGTATTTAGAAAACGACAGATTTATCTTTTATTAAAAATAACGGCGAAAGTGTTACCATTAAAATTGTTGAACTACCCGGTAGTAAAAGTACAGTAATACGCGTGGTTGCATAGTAGCACACGGTATTGATTATTGATGCTTACATAAGAAGTCACTCAGTTATTGTGAGACCCCAAATTTTATGAATAAAGATTTAAATTTCTCGAAATATTTTTTTTCAAAATTATGGTGTGGATTTGATATAATGTTATAGTTGTGGGTAATATTTATAAATTTTGTAAAGTATGTAAGTTGTTATATAATATTCGACTGGTCGGGGAATATTTGTTTTAACAGGGAATATTCGTACGATGGCACAATCATTGGTGGACCCCACAACGGAATTATTGTCGGATTGAGAAAATGACAAAAATATTTTTATAAAATTAACGGCAGAAGTTTTACCTTTAAAACTGTTGAACTACTCGGTAGTAAAAAAATGCGATGTCTGGCATTGGTTGCATAGTAGCACTACTACGGTATTGATTATTGATGCTTACGTGAGAAGTCACTCAGTTTTGTTCAATTATTGCTTCAGTAATTGTTGTATAGTAAAATCTTTTTATATAAAACAGAATACTTTTATAAAGTTATTTGTTTTATTAGACTATAAATAGAATATATTATATTCTATTATGCTTAGTGTTTTGTATAGTAAAATCTTTTATATAAAATAGAATACTTTTATAAAGTTATTTGTTTTATTAGACTATAAATATAATATATTATATTCTATTATGTATAGTATTTTGCATAGTGCTGTATAGTGTTTTGCATAGTAAAATCTTTTTATATAAAACAAAATACTTTTATAAAGTTATTTGTTTTATTAGACTATAAATATAATATATTATATTTTATTTAAAAGATTTTGTTTTATTAGAATATTTTATTAATCTTTGCATAGTAAATCAATATGGACCGTCAGTTTAAAAGTAAATCATACGGAAGATAGTTCATGAATTCGTTATTATTCAGGTCCATTCTCCTATAAATAGAAGCTCATTCCTTCATTATTTCTTACGAATTCACTAAACTCTAGAGAGAGAAACTATAGAGAGAAAGAAGAAAAGTATTCTGCTACTTCACTACTCCTATATCAAGTTTCTTCTAATGTAAGGGGTATTATTTCTTTTGTATTCATGAAGAGAACTTCTGTTATTCCATTCTTTATTATTCTGTTGGAATAACCTGTATACGCGGACTACCCTATACATGATGAAATTCTTCTGTTATTCCATTCTTTATTATTATGTTGGAATAACGTGTCTATGCGAAGTACCGTATACATGGTAAAATTCTTCTGTTATTCCATTCTTTATTATTATGTTGGAATAACCTGTCTATGCGAACTACCACATACATGGTAAAATTCTTCTGTTATTCCATTCTTTAAAGTTAAAGCCGCTCAAGCTACATACTCAAAGTTGATTAATGTGAAGAAGAAGGTTCAAGAGGGCGTTATTCTAGAAGCAAGAATCGATGAAGAGAGGAAATCTCAACCCTTGATTTTATTGGCCAATTTGAAATCCTTGATCGAGTAGGAGCGTGGCTATAGACTCGCTTTTATCGCTTAAGTATGTCGGCGTGTTCATAACGTTTTTCACGTATCGATGAATGCGTAAATAAGTGGATGACCGAACCACATTATTAAATTAGAACTAGATGAGATAGCAGAAGATTTAACGTATGAGGAGATACGTGTTAAAATCTTGGATAAGAAGGATCATATTCGACACTCAAAGGTTATACCTCAAGAGTTAGAATCTGAAATGAAGTCAAGGTATCCTCACCTCTTTGGCATACAGTGCGTCACGTAAATTTGAGGGCAAAATTTTATAAGGAGGGGAGATTGTGAGACCCCAAATTTTATGAATAAAGATTTAAATTTCTCGAAATATTTTTTTCAAAATTATGGTGTGGATTTGATATAATGTTATAGTTGTGGGTAATATTTATAAATTTTGCAAAGTATGCAAGTTGTTATATAATATTTGATTGGTCGGGGAATATTCGTTTTAATAGGAAATATTCGTACGACGGCACAATCATTGGTGGACCCCACAACGGAATTATTGTCGGATTGAGAAAACAAAAAAAATATTTTTATGAAATTAATGACGGAAGTTTTACTGAATTAAAAGCATTGAACTACTCGATAGTAAAAAAATGCGATGTCTGGCGTAGTTGCATAGTGGCACACGATATTGATTATTGATGCTTACGTGAGAAGTCACTCAGTTTTGTTCAATTATTGCTTCAGTAATTGTTGCATAGTAAAATCTTTTTATATAAAATAGAATACTTTTATAAAGTTATTTGTTTTATTAGACTATAAAGAGAATATATTATATTCTATTATGCATAGTGTTTTATATAGTAAAATCTTTTTATATAAAATAAAATACTTTTATAAAGTTATTTGTTTTATTAGATTATAAATAGAATATATTATATTCTATTATGCATAGTGTTTTGCATAGTAAAATCTTTTATATAAAATAGAATACTTTTATAAAGTTATTTATTTTATTAGACAATAATTAGAATATATTATATTTTATTATGCATAGTGTTTGCATAGTGCTGCATATAGTGTTTTGCATAGTAAAATCTTTTTATATAAAACAAAATACTTTTATAAAGTTATTTGTTTTATTAGACTATAAATATAATATATTATATTTTATTTAAAAGATTTTTGTTTTATTAGAATATTTTATTAATACTGCATAGTAAATCAATATAGACCGTCCGTTGAAAAGTAAATCAATCTGGATCGTTAATGAATTAGTTACTATTCAATCCATTCTCCTATAAATAGAAGCTCATTCCTTCATTATTTCTTACGAATTCACTAAAACTCTAGAGAGAGAAACTATAGAGAGAAAGAAGAAAAGTATTCTCGCTACTTCACTACTCCTATATCCGGTTTCTTCTAAGGTAAGGGTATTATTTCTTTTGTATTCATGAAGAGAACTTCATTATTCCATTCTTTATTATTCGTTGGAATAACTTTGTGATCTGTGGACTACCTATACATGGTGAAATTCTTACATTATTCCATTCTTTATTATTATGTTGGAATAACACAATACATGCCAAATCCGCATACATGGTGAAATTCTTACATTATTTCATTCTTTATTATTATGTTGAAATAACTTTGCATCATACAATACCGCATACATGGTGAAATTCTTCATTATTCCATTCTTTATTATTATGTTGGAATAACTTTTATCATCTGAAGTACCGCATATATGGTGAAATTCTTTTGTTATTCCATTATTTATTATTCTGTTGGAATAGCCTGTCTGTGCGGTCTATCGCATGCACGGTGAATTCTGTTGTTATTCCATTCTTTACTATTCTGTCGGAATATCTTGTCGGTCTGAATTTACTTTGATCTGGTTAGTTATTTATTATTACTGTTGGAATATCACATGCATGCGTTCGTACGTATGACTGGTTCCGTTATTTATTATTCTATTGGAATAACCTATCTGTGCGGTCTATAGCATGCCTGGTGATTTCTTTTGTTATTCCATTCTTTATTATACTCTGTTGGTTAAAGTTTTGGTTTTTATACTCCATGAAATTAGTGGAATATCCTTTATATTTGTGCTTCATCCAGTATCTTTTCATGAAAATATTGTTCTGAGCATTCTTGAGTTTTTACCCCACAAAGCAGATTTATGTTGACAATTTGGACGTTATTGGTTCCTGGATAAATTAATTCTTGAACTTGTTTTATTGAATTCTTATATCATTGTCATCATCCTCATGTTTATATTATATTGAAAGTCATCCGTGGCCTGTAGTGCATAGATGGACTTAGTATGATTATGACCAGGGATTAATCGGTATAATCATGACCATAATGTTACAAATGATGTGGTAAAAGTCCTCATTGGCCCGTAGTGCATTGATGGACAGTTGTTGGCATGATCATGACCATTGATGAATACACGAATATCCTTGGCCCGTAGTGCATGGACAATTTGTGGTTGTGATACTAATGAATATCCTTGGCCGTAGTGCATGGATGATGTGGATTATTTATTAAGTTGAGTCTCAGCGATAAAAGTGATAAAAAACTTTTTAAATCTTAAAAGATAGTAGATTTTATTCTCTACTTGACTCTTTTAATGGATTGCTTGTTCCACTGTAGTTAAACTTGATGTTTGTTATATTGTATCAGTTTAACACTGTTGAAGGCTAATGATAATTTATTCTGCATTATCTTAGTCAAAATATTTCTTCTTGGGCTAGTTGAGCTCACCCTTTCTTTCTTTGTTCTCTTGAGGAAATGAGAGCGTGGTTTGAGACTAGTCGGGGAGCAGAGTAACGGTCGAGATGATAGCATTAGTAGTCCTCACTATTACATTTAAATAGTGTGACAATAAATGTATGAGGACTCCATTGAGTGTGGATATTATCTAGATGACAATATTCTTATTAAAACTCTTAGATTATGTTATGTCGTATTTTATACATTTGTTGTATAATTAAGTTGTATTTGTATTACGTACCATGTATTTGGCGATTTCGAGAATAGGTGATGTATACCTATTTTTGGGCGTCACGGTTATCTTAATTATTGCTACGATAATTAATTGCGATCATATCTCTCATATTATTGATTCAATTATTGTCACAAGATATTATCGCATAATATGTTATATTATTAAATCAATAATTGAGACGACAAAGTTATTCATATTATTATTTGCAATATTGACAATGTCAGAAGTTTTGTCGAGAGAGGCTTGGTCACCTAATTGCGGCGCATGATAGGGAGAAATCCTTATCGGAAAGCCCCTCTTTCCGGGAATGATTTGGTTGTTAAATATTGTGAGTTATAATATTAATGATGAATAAGTTCGTGTTGATTAAAGATGAAATTGATAGTTCCATTGTGTTGGAATTATTAGTGTTAGTGGAAATCGACATTTATTTTGATATTAATTGATGTCTGGAAGTTATACTGATCAATCGGGTAATTAACCGGATAAATGAGCAATTGATTGTTATTAATTCACATGATTATAACTATTTATTCACATGCGTGTACTATTGATTCACATTCATTTACTATTAGGGGAGTTGGTGCAAGATTGATAATACTTGCATGACTAAGTTAAAAATGGAGGTATAGATGGAGGTACTATACTGTAATTCATATTTTCACATGTCTATAACTATTGAGTCACATGATTTACTATTGATTCACATGATTTACTATTAGGGGAGGTGGTACAAGTTTGATAATACTTGCAAGACTAAATTAAAAAGGAAGAAAAAGAGGAAGGTATTATACTGTAATATTTCAAGCCTCAAAATGTGCAATTATTGAAACTATATTTTCCTATAAATAGAAGCTCATTCTTCCTTCATTTCTCACCAATTCAGTAAAGCTATAGAGCAATTATTATAGAGAGAAAGAAGAAGAGAAGTCTGCTACCTCTCTACTCCAGTATCCAGTTTCTTTCTAAGGTAAGGGATATTATTATTATAGTAAGGGGTGTTATTTCTTTCGTATTCATGAAGAGAGCTATTGTTATTCCATTCCTTATTATTCTGTTGGAATAACTTGTATACATAGACTACCATATATATGGTGAAATTTTTCTGTTATTCTATTCTTTATTATTATATTGGAATAACCTGTCTATACGAAGTACCATATACATGGTGAAATTCTTCTGTTATTCCATTCTTTATTATTATGTTGGAATAACCTGTCTATGCGAAGTACCGCATACATGGTGAAATTCTTTTGTTGTTCCATTCTTTATTATTCTGTTGGAATATCCTGTCTGTGCGGATTATGCATGACCTTGTTCCATTCTTTATTATTCTTTTGGAATATCCTGTCTGTGGGGATTACACATGACCTGGTTCCATTCTTTATTATTCTGTTGGGAATAACATGTCTGTGCGGTCTATCGCATGTATGGTGAATTCTTCTGTTATTCCATTCTTTATTATTCTATTGGAATAACCTGTCTATGTGGATTACCGCATGCATGGTGAATGATCCTTTGTATTCATTCTTTATTAAATTATGGAAATGATCTGTCTACGTGGATTACCGCATGGCGGGTGAAAATCCATTTGCAATTTTTCTTTTGTACTCGTCATGGAATATCATTTTCTTTGGTATTTCTTTACGAGTTACTATTCATGGGTTACTATTCACCCAATTACTATTCACTCTAGTATTATTCACTCGGGTATTCAGAGCACTTTTCATGTCGGAGTACTATTCACAAGTTACTATTCATGGGTTACTATTCACTTAAATTACTATTCACCCGAATATTATTCACTCAGGTATTTGGGGTACTTTTTATGCCGGGATACTATTCATGAGGTACTATTCAGAAAGTACTATTCATAGGGTACTATTCATGGGTACTATTTACCGAAAAATATATTCTTTTTTGTCCAAATTATTTTTGGTACATGAATATTATTCTTGAATTTTACTCCAAAGCGATATCGTGTTGACAATTTGGATATTTTTAAACTCTGGATAAATTTAAAGTCTTTAATATTTATCCTTGATTTCGTTTGATTAATGCTTATATCATTGTCATCATCCTCATGCTTATATTATGATGAAAGTCATCTTTGGCTTACGTGCATAGATGAACTATTGATTATTGGTTTTACAGTTGTATATCTTTGGCTTACGTGCAAAGATGGACTGTTGATTATTAGTTTTCTGAGTTGTATATCTTTGGCTTACGTGCAAAGATGGGTATTGATTATTAGTTTTTCTGGTTGTATATCTTTGGCTTATGTGCAAAGATGAACTATTGATTGATGAGTATCTTTAACTTATGTGCATAGATGAACTGTTTATTGGTATGATTATGACCAGGGATCATTCAGTATAATCATAACCCGTAATGTTATAGATGATGTGGTAAAAGTCCTCATTGGCCCGTAGTGCATTGATGGATAGTTATTGGTATGATTATAACCAGGGATTATTCGGTATAATCATGACCATTGATGATTACATGAATATCCTTGGCCGTAGTGCAGGGATGATTCGATGATGTGGATTATTTATTAAGCTGAGTCTCAGCGATAGAATATTGATTATACACTTTTAATTCGTAAAAGATAGTAGATATCATACTCTACTTGACTCTTTTAAAATATAGTTGTATGTCTTTAGCCTGTAGTGTAAAGATGAATTATTAATGAATATCTTGGTTGTAGTGCAAAGATGAATTTATTAGTATGATTATGAGCAGGAATTGTGATTTGGTATAACCATAATTTTTGATGTTTGAGGTGAAGATAGGTGATGAAAATTATCTTCGTCCTGGGTGCGAAGAGGAATTTAGAACCACAATTATGATTATGAGTTATTCATATGATTGTGGTGAGGCTGTTGATTGATGTTCTGAGGATAAAACATTGTTGGTGGACTTTTAACATGGAGAAGATAATAGACCTTATGGTCTATTTGACTCTTTTAATGGATTGCTCGTTCCGCTGCAACTATGGTTGAAAAGTTTTATCATCTACCATATATTCTAAATCTCTGATTTAATATTGATGAAAGCTCTTGATAATTTAATTATCTTTAGTCATGATATTCTTTTCTTTGGGCTAGTTAGGTGCTCACCCTTTTTGCTTCACAATTCCTTTCAGGTAATAAAGGTGTAGCTGGGTCGAGCGGGGTATTAAGAGGATTAGAACGGTGGTCTATAGCTGTTGAGGTTCTCCCTAAATAGTATGTAAATAATTTTATTGAGAACTTTAGATAAGTGTGTCGTATTGTATACGTCATTTGATATTTAATTTTGGTGAATCGAATAGGGTGAGGTGAACCCAACTTTGGAAGGGTGTTTTGCCACTATCATACAAGATGTCTAATGACATACAACCTCATGTTATCATAAGACAGAGTTGTGCACATCCACTTGCTGAGTATATCTACGAGCACTACCTATATAATCTTGGAGTTTATTTGAAATATAATTTTCGCTTGGAGACAACGGAGATAATTATATGTCAAGAGAAGACTCACCATTGGAAAGAAGATGATAGTAATATTCTCATTTTTCTTTGGGGTCTATTGGGTCAACCAAGGATAATTCTGTGGACATATGATATCTATCATAACCAGAGCATGGCCTCCCATATCTGAAGGTTTCTTGAGCACTTCCCAAAGATTTTAATTTCTAAAAGCAGTTTTTTGGTGTACTTTTTGTAAAAAGTACCATTGTAAGGTTGTGGTCGAGGCACCATGAGAGTTACATACATTTGTATTAAAACTCACAGTTTAACTGTGGTCGTATTCTGCACGACAGTTCAACAGTTGTATAAATGAAGTTTGCATTTGATTTTTACAATATGATATCTGGTGACTCAGAATGGGTCGTGTGGACCTATTTTGGGGACGTCACATAAAAAGTTTATCATCAAGTTTGTCACTGAGACTCAACTCAATAAATAATCCACATCACTGAATTATCCATGCACTATGGGCCAAGGATATTCATTAGTCTCACGTCCACGAATTATCCATGCACTACGGGCCAAGGATATTCGTGTAATCACCAATGGTCATGATCATGCCAACAACTGTCCAACAATGCACTACGGATCAATGAGGACTTTTACCACATTACGAGTTATGACTATACCGAATAATCCCTGGTCATAATCATACCAATTAACAGTCCATCTATGCACTACGACCAAAGATGACTTTCATCATAATATAAGCATGAGGATGATGACAATGATATAAGAATTCAATTTAATGAAAGCAAATGATAAATTTTAAAGATTTATAATTTAATTTATCCAGAATTTAATAATGTCCAAATTGTTAACATGATACTGCTTTGTAGAGTAAAATTCAAGTATAATATTGTATCAAAAATGATTTGGACAGAAAAGAAATCAATTTTTGTCATGAATAGTTACCGGGTGAATAGTACCCGAGTGAATAGTACCCGCGAATAGTACTTCATGAATAGTACTTCGAGAATATTATTTTTTGAATAGTACCCCATGAATAGTACTTTATAAATAGTATCCCGTGAATAGTACTTTGTGAATAGTACCCCATGATTAGTACTTCGGCATGAAAAGCTTAAAATTTAACAAGAATGTTCAGAAAATTATCCTTGTGAAACGATACTAGATGAAACGCAAATTTCAAGGATATTCTACTAATTTCACGGAGTATAGAAACAATACTATAACAAAATAAGTGTAGAATTAGGAATATGAAACAAAATAATATTACTTACATACTACAGAGTATGGAAGAAAATATTATTTCATACGAATATTGAACAAAGTAATATCCCTTACCTTAGTAGAAGGCTAGATATTATAATAGTAAAGTAGCAGAATACTCTTCTTCTTTCTCTCTATAGCTTCTCTCTCTATCACTGCTCTTGTGAGTCTTAGTGAATTGGTGAGAATGAAAGAAGAATGAGCTTCTATTTATAGAAAAATATAGTTTCGATAACTGCACGTTTAAGGGCTCAAATTATTACAGTATAGTACCCCCATCTTTACCTCCATTTTTAATTTAGTCCTTCAAGTATTATCAATCTTGCACCACCTCCCCTAATAGTACATGTATGTGAATCAATAGTTCCATACATGTGAACCAACAGTAATTTGCATGTGAACCAATAACAATTAATTGCTCATTTATTCGATTAATTGCCCATTTGGTCAATAAAACCAACCAATCACAGAAATACCTCCATTAAGGGTAATTGGGTCACAGAAGAGTTAAAGAAAACTAAATGAACAACATCTTTAATCAATAGGAACTTATTCATCATTAATATTATAACTCATAATATTTAACAAACAGATCATTTCCAGGAAAGAGGGTGCTTTTCGATAAGGATTTCTCCCTATTGGCGCGCAATTAGGTGACCAAACTCCTTTCATCGGCAGAACTTTCTAGACATCGTCAATAATGTAACTAATAATATGAATAACTTTGTCATCTTAATTATTGATTTAATTATATAAAATATTGTGCAGATGATACTATGACAATAATAGAATCAATAATATGAGAGATACTATGCATCAATTACTGTGGCAATAATTGAATAAAACTCAGTGACTTCTCATGTAAGCATCAATAATCAAAGATACTGTACAATACCGTATGCTACTATGCAATCACACATATAACTGTACTTTTACCACCGGGTATTTCAATAGTCTAACGGTAAAACTTTCACCGTTATTTTTATAAAAAGATATTTCTGCCGTTTTCTAACTCCAAAAATACTTCTATTGTGGGGTCCACCAATGATTATGCCGTCGTACAAATATTCCCTGTTAAAACGAATATTCCCCGACCAATCGAATATTTTATAACAACTTGCTTACTTTATAAAATTTATAAATATTACCCACAACTATAACATTATATCAAATCCACACTATAATATTCAAAAATATATTTCGAAAAAAATTAATCTTTATTCATAAAAGTTGGGGTCTTACATGGAAACACTGGAAACTCTTGGACGGTCAATGCTAAGCAATTCAAGGAGCTGGGACCACCAGAGTTTTTGGGAAAGCCATAACCACTTAAGGCAAAGACATGGATAAAGTAGATCACCAAGATATTTGATGTCTTGGGATGCTCCGAGGAGCAAAATGTTCATTTTTCCACCTTCATGTTGCGAGGAGAGGCAAATTATTGGTGGAAATCTGTAAAACGTACTCAACCTGCCGCACTAAAGATGCATTGGGAGAAGTTCCAAGAATTAATCAATGACAAGTACTTTCCCGAAAGTATTTGTCACACGAAGGAGGTAAAGTTTATCAAGCTGGAGCAAAATAATATGACCGTGTCGTAGTACGAGGTTAAGTTTGCCGAGTTATCCCGGTTTGCATCCCATTTGGTAGATAAGGAGGAGAGAATGACGCAAATGTTTCTGCGAGGTTTGAAACCCGAAATACGTCAATACCTCATTTCTCACAAACTTTGCTTGTATTCAGATTTTGTGAATATGGCTCAGTTATTGGAGCTTGATAATGAGTTAACCCAACTAAGAGAGAGCAACCAAAAAATTGATAATACCAGTAGTAGCAGTCATCGAAGCGGTGACAACAAACGTGGAGGGAATAAACATGCCAAAAATGGTAACCACTTTGGTGGTAATCATGGACAAGACAATAAAAGTGGAAATTTTAAGAAAAGAAGGTTCAACAATGATGGAAAGACAGCAGCACCAACACCCATATTCAAGGAAAGAGAACGACCACCAATCGTATGCTTCAAATACGGAGGGGAGGGATACATCAGTCCAAACTGTACGATGCAGTCCAAAGTATTTTATAATTACGGAAGAGAAAGTCAACTAGCCCAATTTTGTCATGCAGTGAAGTCAAGTCTAGCTGGGATGGAGACACCAAAGGCCGTCCCAAACAAGTCAAAACCAGTAGTTCAAGTGAGAGCATTTGTCGTGACCTCCCAAAAAGTGAGGACCCCAAATGAAGTTATCACAGGTAAGCTAATCATAAATTCTTGCGAAGTCTATAACTTATTTGATACCGGTTCTACCCATTCTTTTATTTCTCCTACTTGCGCTCAACGTTTAAATTTCACTCCGAAGAAATTAGACTTCGACTTATCTGTTGAAACTTCGTTGGGAGAAACCTTCATTACATCCACTATTTATAAGTCTTCTTTGATTCAAATCGGCACTCGCACGTTACCTGTCGATCTTATCTCTTTGAAAATACTTGCATTTGATGTGATTTTAGGGATTGATTGGTTAACTACTCATCATGCTAAAATTGATTATTTTCTTAAGGTTGCTAGCTTTTATATTCCTAACTAACCTATTATGCGAATTCAAGCAACCAAACCACTAAAATCAATCACTTTCATATCAAGCCATAAAGCCATTCGTTTATTAAAAAATGAATGTCAAGCTTTCTTAGCCCATGTCACGGATCTAAATAAAAATACGTCAGATTTGAATGATATTTCTATTGTTAATAAATTTCCTGATGTATTCCCTGAAGAACTTCCTGGCCTACCCCCAGAACGTGAAATTAAATTTTTTATCGACCTTGAATTCGATACAAATCCCAACTACAGGATGGCTCCTATTGAAATTCAGGAGTTAAAAACCCAACTACATAAATTTTTAGACATCGGTTTCATTTGTCCTAGTACGTCACCTTGGGGTGCTCCTGTTATATTCGTAAAGAAGAAAGATGGGAGTATGCGACTTTGTATTGATTATCGGGAGTTGAATCATGTCACCGTAAAAAATAGGTACCCGTTGCCTCGCATTGACAATCTGTTTGACCAGTTGCAAGTTGCTATATTCTTTTCAAAGATTGATATTTATTCCAGATATCATCAGTTAAAGATTAAAACTGATGACATTCCAAAGACTACTTTCAGAACTCGGTACAAGCATTACGAATTCCTAGTCATGTCTTTTGGATTGACTAATGCTCATGCCGCCTTCATAGATATGATGAACCGAGTATTCAAGGAATATTTGGATCATTTTGTGTTTGTCTTTATTGATGACATCCTCATTTACTCCAAAAGCCATGAAGATCATCAGCAACACTTGAGGCTGATACTCCAAAAGCATCGTGAAAACAAGATTTATGCCAAGTTGAAGAAATGCGAGTTCTGGCTTAAGGAAGTAGCATTCCTTGGGCACGTGATATCAAATCACGGAATATTTGTTGACCCAGCGAAGATTGAAGCAATACAAAGCTGGGAGCAACCTAAGTCAGTAACCAAAGTGCGTAGCTTTCTAGGCTTAGCTGGTTATTATCGAAGATTCGTGGAAGGATTTTCTCGAATCGCTCCTCTATTAACTCAGCTGACTCAAAAGGATACAAAATTCAGTTAGAGCGAGGAGTGTGAGAAGAGATTTCAAGAACTCAAAAGGAGACTCATTTCAGCACCTGTTCTGACAATACCATCTAGTTCGGAGGGATTTATTGTTACGCCCCCAAAATAGGTCCAATCCATCCAACCTATTCCGAGTCGCCAAATACATGGTATAAAAAATAACTACAACTCTAATACTACAACAACACATATGCTGTGAGTTTTGATACAAATATATACCAACTGTGACTCATGTCCCAACTAGTGGACAACACCTCACAATTGATACCTTACATAAAGGTGCGATCGATAAGCATTTTAGAAATTAAAATCTTTGGAAAGTGCTCAAGGAAACCTTCGTACATGGGAGGCCATGCGTCTAGGTTATGATAGATATCATATGACTCGAGAATTATTCTTGGTTGACCCAATAGACCCTAAAGAAAAATGAGAAGATTGCTATCATGTTCTTTCCAATGGTGAGTCTTCTCTTGACATATAACTATCTCCACTGTCTGCAATTGAAAATTATATTTCAACCAAACTCCAAGATCATATAGGTAGTGCTCGTAGATATACTCAGCAAGTGGATGTGCACAACCCTGTCTTATAATAACTCGTAGGTCATTAGACATCTTGTATGATAGTGACAAAACACTCTTCCAAAGTTGGGTTCGCCTCACCCTATTCAGTTCAGAAAAATTAAATATCAAATGACGTATACAATACGACACACTTATCTAAAGTTCTCAATAAAATTAATTCCATACTATCTAGGGAGAACCTCAACAGCTATAGACCAACGTTCTATTTCCCTGTTACCCCCGCTCGACCCTGCTACACTCTTGTTACCTGAAAGGAATTGTGAAGCAAAAGGGTGAGCATAAATAGCCCAGTAAAGAATATCATGACTAAAGATAATTAAATTATCAATAGCCTTCGTCAATAATAAATCAGAGATTTAGAACATATGGTAGATGATAAAACTTTTTCAACCATAGTTACAGCGGAATAAGCAATCCATTAGAAGAGTCAAATAGACCATAATGTCTATTATCTTCTCTATGTTAAAAGTCCACCAATAATGTTTTATCCCTGTAACATCAATCAACAGTTCCTGTCCACAATCATATGAATAACTCATAATCATATTTGTGGTTCCAAATTCCTTTTCTCATCCAGCACGAAGATAATTTTCATCATCTGTCTTTACCTGAAATATCAAAGATCATGGTTATACCAAATCATAGTTCCTATTCATAATCATACTAATAAGTTCATCTTTGCACTACGGGCCAAAGATATTCAACAACAGGTCATCTTTACACTACAGGCCAAAGATATTCAACAACAGGTCATCTTTGCACTACGAGCTAAAGATATTCATATCTCAAAGAAATATATAATCATTTCAGAATTTATATAAACAATAATTATAACCATGTTGATCAATTCACCTTTGCACTTTAAGCTAAAGATATTCAATTATAAATTCAATGGTCATGATCATACCATTCAACAATTCAACTTTGCACTACTGGCCAAAGAGAACCCATAGTCACGATTATACCAATAATCTACCCATCTTTACACTCAAGTCAAAGAGAAATTTTATCACCAGGATTATAAAAATGTTATACATGATAATAAAAACAATATGATCAAAATATGGATTTAATTCAAGAGTAAGATTCATAAATCCATGATTTCATAACACCTTAATCCAAATGTTATAAATCACTTAATAATCTCATAATCTAATATTATTAATATTACCATAATATTTTAATCATTTCTTAAACTTATAAACAATTTATTTTAATTGTTTACACTTTACTAATTAATGCATTTAATCATCCTAAAATGCCATACTCATAAAACTTCATCACCAATAACCAAAACCCTCATCAAAAATCTGTATATACCTTATATAGGATTCCCAAGCCATAAAATCCTATTTTCCAATTTTGTTACTTCACATAACATATTTAATTCATTTACTCATAACTAGTCCATTTTCATGAAAAATACCAAATCAGTACAAACAAATTTTCTTTTCTGGGATTTAGCAGAACATAGTCCCATATTGAACATATATTTTTCTCAGAATTTTTAAAATTCATTTACTATTTTTCATATGGCCAAAACTGCCGAATATTTAGACATTTATCATAAATTATACTTTTATCCAAAACTTCCAAAATTTACAGGGTATACTGATATTATATAAATGTACTCCCAATAAAAATTTCATCAATTTTAGAGTTAACCACAAGGAGTTATAAGGGTTTACTTTTAAAATAGTCTTTTCTCATAAAATTCATAACTCCTAATCTATACATCCAAAAATCACCATTTTTGGACACAATCAAGAAAACTCATCAAATTATCATTTCAAATTTTTCTAGAATTTTTGAGGGTCGGAAAAATTATGAAATTGAAAAACATAATAACCCTTAAAATCTCTTATCTCAAAAGAGCAGTACTTCTGACTGGAATATCGGATGTAAAGCTAAAGAAAACTTGCACTGATTAGCAACTCTCAAAGTATCAAAATACTGAAAAAAATACGCTCGATAATATAGGGAGAGATAACTTATGTTTCTGGTGTGATTTTTAATTCTAACTTAAGCACCTATTTATAGGAAAATGCTAGAACACCAAAGCAGACTAAAATAATAAAATAATAATATTATTTATCTTCCTTCTACGCACCAACCAAGACTAGCCTCCATCCTTGAACCAAGAATTCTAGCACATATTATCTACACCAACCAAAAAGTGGGGCCCGCCTTCTAGAAATCTCCACCAAAATAATTTATAAAAACAATTTCTGAATCAGTCACCTCTTAAAATTCATAACAAATCATACGTTAATTTTTAACGATTCAAAATTTGTGGACATATACTCAACTTATATATGTATAACATATCCAAAAATCATAACGATCCAACGGTCGGATTAAAATTATAACTCACGCAATAGAGCTTTAAGAACACTGATTTGATTTTTAATACATCCATTCCGAAAAAATACTGATAAAACACCTCAATACTAATTCCTTCATTTAAAACCACATAAATAAATATTATTTATATCCACATCAAATAAATATTTCCTTATCATATAAATCAATAATTAATTATTCACAAATAATATTATAGAATCACAATTATGACAACTAGGCCGTTCCTAGGAAAGAGGAGGCTTTCCGATAAGGATTTCTCCTTACTGGCGCGTAATTAGGTGATCAAACCTCTCCTTTATAGAACTTTCTAGACATTGCCAATAATGTTATCTAATAATATCATTCAAATAATATGAATTATTGATCTGATAATGGAAAATACTGTGCCGTGATAATTATTGAAACAACAATAATAAAAAATATCAACGCACCAATTATTGAATCAATAAAATAAAATATTAAACAGTAATTACTGTAACAATTATTTAGTAGTGTCTTCATACGTAAGAATCAATATTTCCAAAAATCATGCGTAATACTGGTGTCTTCTTTTGTTCGACCACGCGTATTCATCGTATTTTAACCACGAGTATTTCAATAGTGTTAGCAGTAACAACTTCTGTAGATTATTTATAAAAACTCAAACTTGTCATTTTCTTCATCCGAAATTTATTCTATTATGGGGCCCACAAATGGCTGCACCGTCGTACGAATATTCACTGACAACAAGAATATTCCACGACCAAACGAATATTCCCCAACAGAAATGAGTATTTTATAACCACTTGCTTATTTTGAAAAAAATTTCATATATCACCCTTAACTTTAACTTTTTATAAATTTAACCATTTACTGAATAATAATTATAAGAAAAATTAAATACTTTTATTTCATAAAATTCGGGGTCTTACAATCTCCCCTCCTTATGAAATTTCATCCTCGAAATTTACGTACCTGGTATTTCAAAGAGTTGAGAATACATTTCTTTCATCTCAGATTCCATCTTCCTTATCATCATGATTTCTCCATTGCTCATCTCCTGTATTTCAGATATCATTCTAGAATACAGCTTCAAAACAAAGGTTAATTGACATATCACAATTTGTCAACTTAAGTAAGAAAATTGACTTAGGTAGGACACACACTAGCGAAGGATATTACTCGTCTCTCCTTCCTAGTTCTAATCCGGATCTCCGCCGGAGATCATATCCCTAAGCTCGATAATTAACTATGATGCCCCCGAAATCCGGTCTATCTTCACACTTTTGGATTTAAATGCGTTACAGTACATCATTCATCCAAACATACATCATTATATACTGAAATATAATAACATACATTCTAAATTCCCAGGTTCTAAAACCTTATAACCTTTCTCATTACAAACAATGATAATTACATTATTCCTTTCATCTTATAAAAGTGACTTTTATCCGCCACCAAGGATACATAACCGTTCATTAAACTAGTCTATAGTTTAATTTTCATCTTTCTACATTACAAGTCTTCACTTGATCTTCTCACTCATTCACATTCTGAATAACACTTCATCTGGATACCATCAGCTTGATCTTTACGGGATCCTTAAGTTCTTCTAACACTGTTTGCTGAAAATATTTTTCATTTAAAGCAAGTGTGAGCATTCAATTGCTCAGCAAGTCTTAGCAGTTGAACATACAACTTCAAGAGTTTAACATTCCTTTGGAACTTTGATAATCGAACAAAGGTTATGAAGCAGTTTGAACAATAGAAATAATCTCGATTCCTATCATTTTAAAACATTAGTCACCTTCACTTTGAAATACTTTCATTCTCTACTCTCTTTCATACACATTCTGTCTGGATAGAATCAATAACTCAGACTTAACAATAATGGTTCATGTATAAACAGAACATTCTTTTATTGAATAGTTCAATCATAGAACAATTTATCTCACAAAAACACCGAAGTGTTCAAATTATGGCATAAGGCCTCATACATTCTACAACCTTGTACAAATATCGCACATTCGCACATAGAAAGAACTTCTCAAGTTAAACATCTGAGAAGTTTAAAAAACTAGCATTCATTTAAAATATGAATGAAGTTAGGAAACTTGCCTTACGCCCAGCTACAGCTTACGCCGAACTACTCATTTCAATTCCTATATAATACATAATGAAATAACACATACACCAATTAGTCATATACTTGACTTCCACATTGGTTTACTTAACTTTACTTCTTAGGGTTCGCGTTCTTGTAATATAACTTTACACGACTAACTTTCATTACCGGTTTATGGCTTCATGACATACAGAGATGTCTTACTCAAAACGTTCTTCATCTTTGATGATTTACATTCTTATCTTCTTCTTATAACTTCTCTAGGACTCAGCACACATCGCTTCTCTGCTGGTAGTCCATATGGTACTCTGAGAGGTTTCCTATAAACAACCAACAAACAAGTTCCCGTCTCATCTACATTGCCATCACAGTGAGTTAGATCGGTTGCCGGGCCAGTATATACCTTCGCTCATTTGAAGGAATTGTTTAGTGACTCCCATATGTCAACCATCAAAGGTTACGATTGTATCACAACCTAAATTTATCTTAACTTATACGAACTATTAGCTATAATGTTCGTTAAGTCAATTTCTTATTCCTTTTGGCTTTCTGGCAAGTAATTGCCATACCTCAAGACTCATTCTTATCCGACTCACATTCGACTTTCATTAATCTTATTACCGTTCGTTACGGCTTTCTCGATAATTCATATCTTACTTATTACCTTCGTCAATGTCTACGTCATACAACCAGGGTATACTTAGAACGTTCGTCCAATGCGAATACGATTCACGAGGATCGTTTATGTATTCAATCTCTTAACCTCTCATTCAACCTTTACTCAAGGTTTTAATCACTTTCAATCATTATCCATCCCATGAATCGCATGTTCTTTATTCTTTCTTAACGTCGAAGCCATACCGATCGTTGTATGCTAAGACCGATCATTCATCACAACAATGTTGTATTCACAGCATCTATACGCTTTACACTTATCTCTCATTACCACAACATAACATCAAAATGTTATTCATTAATTTCGTCACTCAATGTCTAAGGAATCACAATTATAGCAATCCCTCACATTCGTTTATTGCGACTACGATCCCCGGATCTCGGTTCCGTAATCCGTAATTATATTCTTTTATTCTCGGTTAATCTTTTTATTCAACCTTCATCAAAGGTTTAAAACACTTGATTAAGTGTTACATTAGGCGAACTACATGTTCATATTTCTTTCTTGCACATCCCCCAGCAGTTGAGCACTTAAAAGCTCAATACTGGCCTTTTTCCCTGTACTGGTGCTGCGGCGCCACTCTCTTCACTAAGACTCGCGCTGCAGCACGAGTTAGCAGTGTTTGGCTCTCTGGTCTAGCGCTGCAATGCCACATTACAAGGCATGTCTGGCGCCGCGGCGCCAAGCCCTTCTTCTCGAAAATTTTTCTAAGTGTTAACTTCATTTTGAGACACTTACTTTTCGATCTCATAACTTCTTCGTTATAACTCAGAACGAGGTCATTCCAAATCCATTTTCTTCCTTATCTTATATAATTTGATTACCCATAGACAGAACTTCATTCTAAATCCGTTAACATGCCATTCAATTGGCTTAATCTTTTCCCTTTATTCGTTTTACATTATTAACGTTCTTCGTTCGTTCGTCTGTAATTCGGTCATTAGAACTCAGAATTCATTCGTTCTTGAGTCTACGACTCACATTTTATACGTTCTCTTACTTTCTTATGAAACCCTACACGTTCGGGTTCATTTACTAACTTTCTAATTCTCGCTCGTATTTTATGAAATTTTTGCCATAACTTCGGTATATCTCCGTTTTAATCCATTCTTCATGAACGTTTCTACCATTCCTAACCAAGCAATAAGCATCTAACTTATACGTGATGGTTTTAAACTTTTCCATCAACAACAATTATACTACGACGGTTTTAAATTTGTCCATCAATAACGTTCTTCGTGTTCTTCATTCGTTCTTCATTTTTAATCGATATAGAACATCATTCCTTACTTATTTAACCTACTCATTCATAAGATTCATTCGGATCGCTCAAAATCCTTACGGATCTTATACTTCCTTAAGAAATTTATAAAATAAACTTCTAATTCTTATTTCTTAATTTTCTTACGATTTCAACCATATGAAATCATTTCTAACTTAATCTACTTCTTATCTTCATTAAGTTATGTTTTTGAACATATTAAACCTAAAGAAAATTAGAAGAAACTAGGGTTCGGATTACCATTCTTCATTAATCTCCTTCCATCGGACAAAGCGTGCACTCTGGAGAGTTTTTCCTCTTCCTCTTCCTCTTCTTCTCCCATCCGAACTCTCTCTCTTTCTCTCTCAAGTGTTGGTTGAAATTTTCAATTAAACAAATGAGCTTAAGGCTTGTTTATATAGAAAACCAAGGCTAGGGGCATTTTAGTCATTTCACCCTCCCTAACCTCCTTACTATTCAAGGCTTAAGGACTAAGTTAAATTAGCCCTCAAGTGTGCTTAGCCCTTATGTTTCGTAGTTCCGTCTTTTGGGTTTCGTCCGACAGTTTTAAAAACTGCGATTATCGGAATCCAAATATTTTTGGATATTTCGTCTTTCCTTTACCGATTAACTTTTACGTATTCTTCGGATTTCCAAAAAACTAAAAAACACTTTTTGGTGTCAAGCGTTTTCCTTCACGTTTTCCCCTAACGTAGCTAAACAAATGAAAAGAACATTACAGTAATTTTTGTCATTTTTATTTCGTCCGATTTCTGCACGTTTTTTTGAGAAAAACTTTTATCGGCTTACTTAACTTTTCACGACATATTATCATCAAATCTTTCGACGGAATGTCATTCTGACATACCGAACTCTCGGAACGGCTTAGGTTATTCAAACCCTACCCTTAGGTTTCGTCGAGTGAATAGTGCCTATTTCATCTTTTTCCCCAGAAATATTTTGTTCCCGAAATTTTTTTATTTTTGTCTTGAAAATTCTTACTCGTTCAATCTAGCTCGTAGCTAGAATCCTCCCAGTTTATAATCATCCTAGGTTCTAGAACAATTAATAAACACATGGCACATAATATTATTAATAAAAATTCCTTTTTATTAATAACTAATTCTTTAAATCTAAATTTCTGGACAATCCGGATTTCCGGGTTGTCACATCCTTCCCTCCCTTATAAAAATTCCCTCCTCGAAATTTCTTCAAACCACACCCATACCTGGGTCATCACATTCACCCCTTCTTCATAGAATTTCGTCCTCAAAATTTTAGCCTACCTTTCTTCTCAACTTCTCTTCAAAGAAGTTCTTATCTTTTAAACATTCTCTCACCTTCACAACTTATCAAGAATTATGAAGTAGAATTAACAACGAGGAATATAAGAATTCCTTTAAAACATTTCATACTTTTGCTGAGGGGTCAAATTGACCATGAACTCTTAGTAGGTTTACCAGCATGATGCCGTAACCTTTCTTTCCACGGTCAGTTTACAATCACCAAGAAGGTAAACTACCTCTTTTCATAACGTAAGCGATCAACCCATTGTATAACCCCATTTTGTGGTATGTTCACCTCGGACTTAATCATTTGATTCCGCACCAAAACAATTTGGTTTGGCACAACTTCTCAAAGAAAGCTCGATTTTATTTTTTAAACATAACATACCATTTGTCTAGCCGAATCAAATAGCATAGACCATACCAATAAATTGGACATCAACTTGAAACATTCGTCTAGTCAACTCACTTGACATCGACCAATTCTTTAAATTCTTTTACAATACATCAAAACGTTTTATGACGTCATGATGCCGCACTTTTCACAGTACATTGAGGACTTCGTCAGTTTATGACTTCATCATTATGCATCATACTATGGTGGGTTGTTGATCCTAAGATCAAATCCAACACCAGATTCAATTACATTAATAACTCCATCCTTTTACCATCTCTGCATTAAATGCACTGATGATATAAAATTCATTTTGATATTTCAAATCAATTTTTGTCTAGTCGAAACAATTAACATAGACATACCAAGAATAGTTCTTTTAAAATCCATTGGTTCCAAAAATTGAACCAATTCTTTCATTTTCAAAACGCGCACATCAGCACGATTTCAAGAAACTTCGAAATCTAGCATAGCTAGATGACTTGGAATATCCTATTCTATATCTTCCTTCATTGTCTTACTTGCGACAATACTTAATCTTCTCTAGCACCTTCAATGCTAAGTCTACTGAAAATACTTACTTTCAATCTAAACATTCCTATACCTTAGTATAGTTCATCAACTTACCACACTTTATGTGTTTAGGAACTTTCCACAACCATATGTGTTTAAGAACTTATCTTTGCAATATGTAATCCAAGAACAAATTAAGGACTATCCATATGCTTAGGGCTCAGAAACATAACATGTAACTATGAGTCATAAACTTTTCATAAGGTCTATTATCTTCACCATGTTAAAAGTCCACCAACAATGTTTTATCCCTGTAACATCAATCAACAGTTCCTATCCACAATCATATGAATAACTCATAATCATATTTGTGGTTCCAAATTCCTTTTCTCATCCAGGACGAAGATAATTTTCATCACCTGTCTTTACCTAAAATATCAAAGATCATGGTTATACCAAATCACAGTTCATGTTCATAATCATACTAATAAGTTTATCTTTGCACTACATGCCAAAGATATTCAACAACCGGTTATCTTTGCACTACAGGCCAAAGATATTCAACAACAGGTCATCTTTGCACTACGGGCTAAAGATATTCATATCTCAAAGAAATATATAATCATTTCAGAATTTATATAAACAATAATTATAACCATGTTGATCAATTCACCTTTGCACGCCAGAACGCCAAAGCAGACTAAAATAATAAAATAATAATATTATTTATCTTCCTTCTACGCACCAACCAAGACCCGCCTCCATCCTTGAACCAAGAATTCTAGCACATGTTATCTACACCAACTAAAAAGTGGGGCCCGCCTTCTAGAAATCTCCACCAAAATCATTTATAAAAACAATTTCTGAATCAGTCACCTCTTAAAATTCATAAAAAATTATACGTTAATTTTTAACGGTTCAAAATTTGTGGACATATACTCAACTTATATATGTATAACATATCCAAAAATCACAATGATCTAACGGTCGGATTAAATTATAACTCACACAATAGAACTTTAAGAACAGTGATTTGATTTTTAATACCTCCATTCCGACAAAATATTGATAAAACACCTCAACACTAATTCCTTCATTTATAACCACATAAATAAATTCATCATTTATATCCACATCAAATAAATATTTCCTTATCATATAAATCAATAATTACTTATTCACAAATAATATTACAGAATCACAATTATGACAACGGTAGCTCCTAGGAAAGAGGGGCTTTCAGATAAGGATTTCTCCTTCTTCGACAGCGCAATTAGGTGACCAAACCTCTCCCTTGTGAGAACATTCTAGAAATTGCCAATAATGCTATCTAATAATATTATTCAAATAATATGAATTATTGATCGATAATGGAAAATCTTGTGTGCCGTGATAATTATTGAAACAACAATAATAAAAAATATCAACGCAGACAATTATTGAATCAATAAAATAAAATATTGAACAATAATTATTGTAACAATTATTTAGTAAGTGCCTTCATACGTAAGAATCAATAATTCAAAAAAAATGCATGTAATACTGGTAATGCTTCTTTGTGCAACCACGCCGACATCGTATTTTAACCACGTGTATTTCAACAGTGTTAATGGTAAGAACTACGCCGCTATTTATAAAAACTCAAACTTGTCGTTTTCTTCATTCGAAAATTATTCTATTATGGGGCCCACAAATGGCTGCGTCGTCGTACGAATATTCCCTGACAACAAGAATATTCCACGACCAAACGAATATTCCCCAACAGAAATGAGTATTTTATAACCACTTGCTTATTTTGAAAAAAATTTCATATATCACCCTTAACTTTAACTTTTTATAAATTTAACCATTTACTGAATAATAATTATAAGAAAAATTAAATACTTTTATTTCATAAAATTTGGGGTTTTACATTTGTCATCTACAACGATGCTTCAGGCAGAGGGTTAGGATGTGTTCTCATGCAACATGGTAAAGTCATAGCCTATGCCTCACGGCAACTCAAAGAATATGAGAGGAATTATCCTACTCATGATCTAGAGTTGGCAGCAGTCATTTTTGCGCTAAAGATCTTGAGAAATTACCTGTATGGGGAAAAGGTGGAGATCTATACAGATCATAAAAGCCTAAAATATTTCTTCACCCAAAAGGAACTCAACATGCGGCAACGACATTGGCTCGAGCTGTTGAAAGATTACGATCATACCATTCAATACCATCTTGGAAAAGCGAACGTGGTAGCTAACGCGTTGAGTAGAAGATCATATGCGGGTACGAGTGCGATATTGTCAATGCAAAGGCCCATTTGGTATGACTTACAAAGGATGGCAATAGAGTTAAAGACTCTAGGGACCCATGTGATTATTTCAAATAAGTTGGGAGATTGCATATTTAAAATTTGATGTTGAAAGTTAATAGTCATGATTATATGTAAAGTCCTTCAAAGGAACACATGTACAAGGACTTAGTGATTGATCAAATTTGTTAGGTTGATCTAGACTTTAATGTTTATCATTCTATAAATGAATGTATAGAAGAAAAGATCAAAGCTGTTAGGTTGATCTATATCTTGAAATGTAATAGATAGGCTTCAACCGAATCGTAGTCTATCAAGATTATCAAAAGATTGCAAAAGACAAGGAAGAATCGTAGAGCATTGAGGATCGTAGTGTATCTGCTTTGAAGGGCCTCTCCAAAATCGTAGAGTAGTTCTAACGCTTGTTGAGCCAAGTCAGAGTTTGTAGAGTCTACAAGTCAAGCAAGTGAAGATTTTAGTGTATCAGTACTTAAGAGAAATCGTAGCGTTCTCATCTATCAGCACCATACCAAGTACCAAGGTGGCATGACACTACGATCAGAATCGTAGAGCTTCATCTGTCTGTGTCAGAAGCATCGAGCCTCGTCCACTTGTTTAAAGATAAATCACAACAAATATGGAATGAGCTATAGACGTTGAAGACCTCGAGAGTCCCAATGACACAAGTCATCCTTAATATATAACAAAGAAACATATTGAAGAAGCTAAGGAAAGTACTATGGGTCAGCAGAAAACACCTTTTCAGGTGTTAGGTGAGTTAGCAAATTGTGTCGGTGGGCGATCGCTAATCGGAAGTTATCTGAGAAAGTCTCCATCAAAGCTCAAAAATGTCAAATGTATTTAATGCTTCAACGGATGTCTTCAACGGATATATTTTGAAGGCATCATATATACAAAACATCAGCAGATGAAAGAATAAAGCAAGCACTGAACAAAAAGCTGAAGAACACTCAATGATCAAACTCTACGATCTGAAAAAGGAAAGCTTGCTCAGTGTTGATCGATTTCACAATCAAAGCAAACGTGCAAGTATACACGGTCAACAAGTAATAAAGTGATAAGATAGAGTGTCGATCCCACAGAGAATTCTAATTAATAAATTCCAACTACTAGCACTATATCAATTCAATTTTATTTAAACAACCAATAATTGTGATTTTTCGAATTAAGAAAACTAAATTAAATAATTAAAAGAGATTAGTCTAAAAGAAATCAAATAAACAGAACTAAGATTTGATTGAATTCAGGTAAATAAGGATTAAGACTCCATTATCCCCAATTATGAACTATAAATCAATTATCCAATTATCCTAATTATTATGTCAACTAAATTGTTAACAGGAATTCTCAAATGCCAAAAGTCCTTTTCCAAGTGATCATTTGCCTTCTATTTAATCCAGATTAATCTTGCTATATTCCTATGCAAAACAATTGAATTAAACTCTTTTCAATCCCAATTCCTTATGTGTTACATGCGGTGAACAGATATTTCCATTCAATTCACAAACCTAATTATTCACTGTGCAAATAACTAAGTCACATGTCATCATGCCTAGTTCTAACCCTAGAATTCCTCTTTCAATTCCTTCTAGAGTAACAAGGTAATTATTGGCCAGATAATTAATCAATAAATGTAAAGCAAGATGAACAATTCACTTTAACATAAATAATTGGAATAAATCAAATAATTAATTCATAATCATAAAAGGTTCAATTGGAATATTAATTAAAGAAATTAGTTCATAGCAAAAATTAAAACCAACAATATTTGAAAAATCATCCTTAATGAATTACACAAATTAAAAGAATAAAGAAGAAGAAAAAAACTCCAAGTGAAAATCTTCAAATTCTCCTCTTGCTCCTTGATCAGCCCCCAATTGTGTATATTCGTTCCACTATTTCAATGTAAAAAAAAACTTATATACTTCCCATCTTGTGCTCCAATCCTTCTCCAAATCAACTTTGTTAAATAACCTCCCTTTAGCAAATCAACCGCTTTGGTCCACGCTACCGCATTGGTCAACTTGACTAAGACCTAGCGCCCATTATTTGGGATTAATACATGAGAAGCGCCCGTATTGGAGTCCGTAATTTCCACAACTAGCCCTTGTTCAGCCCAAAATGCCCCTGTTGATCCTACAACTCCCTCATTTGCGAAACAACACCTCAACACAGTAAAATAATTCTTAAATGACCTGAGAATGCACAAATTTAAGCTCAAATGTATCTGATTCATGGGTTTATCAGCCAATCATCACTTAGCTAATTAGTTCTCTCGAACACAAGCTTAACGGCAACTGAGTAGCACCATTCAAGAACTCAACTATTATCTAGTGAAGGATGAAGTTCCAAGTCAGAAGGACTTGAAGAGTTCTAAGTGAACTGAGAAGTACCAAGTCTGCTGGACTTGAAGAGTTCAACAGTGAACTAAGAAATTCCAAGACTGCTGGTCTTGAAGGAATCTATGAGATTCAGAAGTTGTAAAGATATCCTTAGTGGATTTCCTACTCGAGGAGTAGAAGAGTGGACTAAGAGCTTTGAATGCTCTGAACCACTTAAAATCACTGTGTCCCTTATATTCTTGCCATAACTGTTATAACTGTCATAACTGCTTTACTCTTAATTATTTATTATATCTTGAAGGGAAAACAAACAAATCTTAATTTCACTGTGCTTAAATCATTATCAAAACTAAAAAGTATTTTGAAAAGAAAGATTTTAAAATATCTATTCAACCCCCCATTATAGATAACTATTGTGCCTCTGGGAACTAACAATATACGAGTAGAACCGACTTTAATCGATAAAGTTAAAGATGCTCAAACTATGGACCTGGAGCTGATGCATATGAGAAAGAATGTACAAGAAGGTATTATTCCAGAAGCAAGAATTGATGAAGAAGGAATAATTCGAATCAAATCCAGACCTTGTGTTCCTAACTACTTTGATTTAAAGTATAAAATCACGATGGAGGCGAACAACACACCGTTCGCAATCCATCCTAGGAGTACCAAAATGTATCGTGTTCTTTGACATATATTTTGGTGGAGCAATATGAAGATAGAGATAGTAGATTTTATCTCAAGGTGTTTAACTTGTCAACGTGTCAAGGCGGAGCATAAAGTGCCAAAAGGTCCATTGCAACCACTTGAAATTCCAGAATGGAAGTGGGAGCACATTACCATGGACTTCGTTACTGGTCTTCCCAAGGTTTCTCAAGGCATAGATGCAATTTGGGTCATTATTGATAGATTAACCAAGTTTGCTCATTTCTTACCTATACGAGAAACTTATTTACTTGCGTCTTGCTCGTATATACATAAATGAGATTTTAAGACTGCATGGTATGCCAGTATCCATAGTTTCTGATCGAGACCCAAGATTCACTTCACGATTTTGGGTTAGTTTACAGAAAGCTATGGGCACAGATTTATGATTTAATTCGGCATATCATCCTCAAACAAACGGGAAGTCGGAGAGGACTATTTAAACTCTTGAAGATCTATTAAGACTCTGTGTCCTATACTTCAAAGGAAGTTGGGACAAGTTCTTGCCATTAGTGGAATTCTCCTACAACAACAGTTATCAAGCAGGCATAGACATGGCTCCATTCGTGGTGTTGTATGGATGCAAGTGTCGTTCTCCAGTATGCTGGGATGAGGTGGGTGAAACAACATTGTTGGGATCGAATTTGGTATGCATGACTACAAAAAAGATTCAAATGATCCGGAAATGTATAAAAACCTCACAAGATCGACAAAAGAGTTATGTTGATCTTCATCAAAAAGACATGGAATTTAATGTTGGAGAGCAGGTGTTGTTACGTGTTGCTCCATGGAAAGGAGTTACAAGATTTAGAAAGATAGGAAAGCTCAATCCTCAATTCATTGGCCCATTTAAAATCCTCGATTGAGTAGGAACTATGGCTTATAGACTCGCTATACCGCCAAGTATGTCTTATGTTCATAACATTTTTAACATATTTATATTACGTAAATATGTGGAAGACCCGGACAACATTATTGAGTTAGAACCAGACGATATAGTGGAAGATTTAACGTACGAAGAGGTACCTATTAAAATCTTGGATAAGAAGGAACATATTCTACGCTCCAAGGTTATACCTCAAGTCAAAGATTTATGAAGAAACCACGATGTTGAGGAAATGACCTGGGAGTTAGAATCTGAAATGAAATTAAGGTACCCTTATCTCTTCGATATACCAGGTACGTACACCAATTTGGAGGATTGAATTTCATAAGAAGGGGAGGCTGTAAGACCCCAACTTGTATGAATAAAGATTTAATTTCTCAAAATATATTTTTGAATATTATGGTGTGGATTTGATATAATGTTATAGTTATGGGTAATATTTATAAATTTTGCAAAGTAAGCAAGTTTTTATAAATATTCGATTGGTCGGGAAATATTCATTTTAACAGGGAATATTCGTACGACAAAACAATCATTGGTGGACCCCACAATGAAATTATTGTCGGAGTTAGAAAATGACAGAAATATCTTTATAAAAATAACAAAAAAAGTTTTACCGTTAACTATTAAAATACCCGGTGGTAAAAGTACAGTAATACGCGTGGTTGTATAGTAGCACACGGTATTGTACAATATCTTTGATTATTGATGCTTACATGAGAAGTCACTCAATTTTATTCAATTATTGTCACAGTAATTGCTGCATAGTATCTCACGTTATTGACTCAATTATTGTCACAATATTTTATATTATTAAATCAATAATTGAGACGACAAAGTTATTCATATTATTATTTGCATTATTGACGATGTCTAGAAAGTTCTGTCGAGGAAAGGAGTTTGATCACTTAATTGCGCGCCAATAGGGAGAAATCCTTATCGAAAAGCCCCCTCTTTCTTGAGAATGATCTGGTTGTTAATATCACGAGTTATAATATTAATGATGAATAAATATTGTTAAAAATATTGAGGAAATTTTTATGAAGTATTTGTTATAAATTTTGTTTATTATATGAACCCCCACTTACCCTTTTTTCAAAACTGTCGGTAGAAAGTTATCGCAATTTTGTTATATATATATATATATATATATGGTCATGGGAATAGGGAGAGGGGGGGGGTTCACGGGTTTATATATTATATTATATTATATTATATTATAAGTTTTGTTTTTTATGAAAAATAGAATATATTATATTTTATTATGCATAGAGTTTGCATAGTAAAATCAATTTTTTTTTCTTCAGAAATTAGACGAATTTGAATTTCGCTCGTGAATCCCACTGTGCGTCCGTGATTTTTCTAAATAGTATCCTTCTATTCTCTTATAAATAGGATGCTTAGTTTAAAATTGAAAATCCCACCAGAATCAGAGAATTCTTGTTCTATAATATTGAGCGTATTTCTTTAGAGTTTAAGGAAGCTTTGAGTGTAAAAACAGTGCAAGTTTTCTTCAAGAATATCCCCGCCCTACCAGTCTGAAATACTCTCCTTTTAAGGTAAGGGATATTATTTTTGTTCAATATTCGTATGAAATAATATTTTCTTCCATACTCTGTAGTATGTAAGTAATATTATTTCGTTTCAGATTCCGAATTTCATTTTGTTAAAGTATTGCTTCTATACTCTTTCAAATTAGTGGAATATCATTGAAATTTGCGTTTTATCTAGTATCGTTCCAATGAAATATTTTTCTGGACATTCTTGATAAATTTTGATCTTTTCATACCGGGGTACTATTCCCGAAGTAATATTCACGGGGTACTATTCATGATAAAAAATTGATTCTTTTCTGTCTAAATTATTTTGATACGTGAATATTATTTTTGAATTTTACTCCACAAAGTAGTATCATATTGGCAATTTTGGACATTATTAAATTTTGGATAAATTGAATTATAAATCTTTAAAATTTATCCTTGCTCTCATTTAATTGAATTCTAATATCATTGTCATCATTCTCATGCTTATATTGTGATGAAAGTCCTTATTGGCCCGTAGTGCATTGATGGACAGTTGTTGGTATGATTATGACCATGGATTATTCGGTATAATCATGACCTGTAATGTTACAAATGATATGGTAAAAGTCCTCATTGGCCCATAGTACATTGATGGACAGTTGTTGGCATGATCATGACCATTGGTGAAAACACGAATATCCTTGGCCTATAGTGCATGGATAATTCGTGGATGTGATACTAATGAATATCCTTGGCCTGTAGTGCGTGGATAATTCACTGATGTGGCTTATTTATTAAGTTGAGTCTTAGCGATAAAATTGATGATAAACTTTTAAATCATGGAAGATAGTAGATAGCATGCTCTACTTGACTCTTCTAATGGATTATTTGCTCCGCTGCAATTAATTTTTTTGTCTATTGTACTGTTGAAGGCTAACGATAATTTGTTCTGCATTATCTTAGTCATAATATTCTTTACTAGGCTAGTTGAGCTCACCATTTGCTTTCATTGTTCTCTTCAGGAAATGAGAATATAGCTGGGACGAGTCGGGGAATGGAGTGATGGCCCAAGATAGGTGGCTATAGTAGTCCTCACTATTCTATGAAATAGTGTGATAATAAATGTAATGAGGACTCCATTTGAGTTTGGATATTGTCTATGAGACAATATTCATGTAAAAACTCTCAGCTAGGCTTTTGTTGTATTGTATAAATGAAGTTTGTATTTAAATTCTGTACCATGTATTTGGCGACTCAGAATAGGTGATGTATACCTATTTTGAGGGCGTCACACACCACCTATCTAAACTGTGCAGATATTATCATTACTAATGAAATTATATTACAACATAGTATTATATTATTTATAATTATATTATAACATAATATTATACAGTTTAAAACATTTAAAACAAAATTAAAATAACAAATAATATCAATCATAATTTACTATGTTGATTTTATAATCCTTAAAGCACTAATTTTTCAATCTAAACGATTTTTATATTATCGTTACTTTATTATTATCCCCTAATATCACTACTTTTTAATCCCACATTAATATTTTAATTCTATAATCTCATAAATCACTACAAATTTAAATTGTTCTGATAATGTTAACTGTTCTAATATTATCATTACTAATTTAATTATTATCTCCTAAAATCACTACTTTTTTAATCCCAAATTAATATGTTGAATTTATAATCCCCTAAATCACTACAAATCTAAACTGTTTTGGTAATGTCAATTGTTCTGATATTATTCTTTTTAATTTAATTATTATATCCTAAAATCACTACTTTATTCTTTTTAACTGGGCTGAGTTTGTTCAAAATGAGTCGGGTTGAGGTCGAATTGGGCTGAAGGAATGGAAACGCCAACAAAATGCCACTTTAAGGACCTAACTGACGAAAATTGAACTTTAGGGATGACTTTGAAAGTGGGTGGCAACTTGAAGGGACAGAAGTGTCTTTCAGTCGAAATTGAGCTATTATCATTACTCTCCGTTATTTAACCTAATTTCTCTCTATAAATACATACCAACTATTACGCAACAACTAATGCTAAAAACAATTCTAAATACTGTTGAAAGTGCAAAGGAGTTAAATGGAGACCTTCAGATTATGGTGACAGTGCATTCAATGGAAGGGGCCATGGCTTCATTTTGTGGACTATATCTCATGGTGTTTATATTTATGGCTTCTTCATCTATTGCATTCTATTATCTGGATTGTGGCTTTGCATTATTGGTGAAGTACTAACATCTGGTAAATTATTTTTATCATCATTAATAATGTTTTTTTGGCATTATGGTAATACTGTGAGTGCCTCTACAATTGTCAAAAATGGATAAAAAACTAATGAGACAATTAATGTATTTGTTTTTTAACTATAACATTGTGTTATTATGACACGGTGCTATACTACTATGTTTTTAGACATGGTGTTTGTTTGCCATGAAGATCCAACATAATTATTAATGCTCGTGATTTTCAGTTTCCGCATTTAACATGTAATTTTCCTTAAGGTCTGAGGACCGAAACTGGGACATTCTTCATTTGTTTCCCCTTTCGTTTGGATGTTTGAATTCTGGTGCAAGTAAGCTTATATGAGACATGAACTCTTTAAAATGCATCAAGTACCTATGTAAGATATTTGAGGCTTGGTGAGGTTTGTGTAATCTGTAATAGACTTCAAATATACCACTAACAATCATATCAATATAACAACTCGATGACATTGTGCATTACACTTTCTAAATATTTGTTAGTGCTTATATAGACACACACACAACTGTTATATAATGTCCTGGGATTTAGTGATCAGATTAATTCTATACTTGGATATGTATTTGCGCACAAAACTTTTACCCAACTCTACGTAACATATGCTACCAAAATTTGATCACCGCACAACAATCTACTATCTTCTCATTATATTTTAATTTATTAATTACACGTATACATTTATTATTAACAAAATGAATAATCCCACTGCAACGCGCGGGTTTATATCTAGAACTTATACTAATTTGAATAGAAAAGAAAAGTATTTATTTTTCCTATTCTTCTTAGAGATATATATGAATTGTTTTTAAATTTATATAATATTTAATTGATACAAATTTGGATAGTGCTTATACTAATATAAATTAGAAAAGTTGTTCTAAAAATTAGTGAAACTTTGTGTTTTTAATTATATAGTTGATAAGTTTTATATGTACAAAAGATAAGATTATGATATTTTTTCTAGAAGAGATTATTAAGGCCCATATTTTTTTCTAGAAGAGAAAAGATAAAATACAAATTTTTTTCTCGTCTCTCCCCTCCTAGTTCTATTCCCCGATCTCCACCAGAGACCATATTCCTAAGCTCTGATACCAACTGTGACGCCCCCAAAATAGGTATACAACACCCATTCTGAGTCGCTAAATACATGGTACAGAAACAACTGCAACTTTATTAATACAATTATCGTGCAAAATACGACAACACATAAACTGTGAATTAAAATATAAATATTGTCATCTAGACAATATCCACACCCAACTAAGTTCTCATCACAATTATTGATACACTATTTTACAAAATAGTGGGGACTACTATAACAACTGCCTTGGAACATCACTCCACACCCCGACTACTCCCCGCTATATTCTCGCTTCCTGAGAAGAAAAATGGAACAAAAAGGAAAAGGGTGAGCTCAACTTGTCCGGTAAAGAATATTATGACTAAGATAATATAGAACAAATTATCGTTAGTCCTCAACAGGAAAAAATTTGATAGAATACAATAGACAACAAGTTTTAAATCAATATTCGCAACGAAAATAACAATTCATTAGAAGAGTTTCGTAGAGAATGAAATCTACTTTCTTCTATGGATTTAAAAGTTTATCATCAATATTTTATCTCTGTGACATCAATCAATATACATCTTGAATCAAATATTCATCTTTGCACTATAGGCCAAAGATATTCATCAGTTGGTCATGTTCATCTCAACACTGCTCATCTTTCAGACTACGAAGCTAAAGATATTCATCGAAAATTATTCATCTTTTGCACTGGTGCCAAAGATATTTAGTTATATCATCATTTAGGACCGAGGATGATGAAAAATATTTTAAAGAAAATGAATCCAGTGAAACAAAAGAACAAATATTATGGATTCGTACTTCGATTTATCCATGTTAAAAAATACTCCATAATAAACTATTGTGGAGCAAAATTTAAGAATGAAGTTCAAAACATGGATACAATCAAAGCTAGTAATCATAATAAACAACTTAGATGAAGAAAAGAAAATTTTAATTTTTCCGTGAATAGTGCCGTATATGTGAATAGTGCTGTATACGTGAATAGTAACCTCGACACAAAAAGACAAGAATTTCACAAGAAAAATCTTACCAATATCCCGACATAATGATATTGAAAGAAATAATATCATTTTAAAAAAAATAACATCCCTTAACTCGAAAGAATAGTACTTCTGGCTGGAATATCAGATATAACGCTGAAGAAACTTGCAGCGTATAGAAACACTCAAAGTATCAAAATACTCACAAGAATACGCTCGATAATATAGAGAGAAAAGATTTCAGTTTCTGGTGTGATTTTCAATTCTAACCTAAGCACCCTATTTATAGGAAAATGCTTAGAACACCAAAGCAGAAAATTTAATAAATTAATAATATAATTAAAAAAAATTCAGGCCCACTTTAGACCTACTGAATTCAGCATATTTATATCACATGTGGGGCCCACTCAATTGCAAAAAATGTTTTTCTTAAAATAATTATTTAAAACTTCAAAAACCAATTATTCCGGAACTTCAATAACTCATAATAAATAGCCCCTTTATCAGAAACTTTAACTTGTGGTATGACCTTTGTGCGTAGGACATGCTCCTTCCTATCCAAGATCTTTACAAGTACCTCCTCATACGTTAAGTCTTCGACTATTTCATCTGGTTTTAACTCAATAATGTGGTTTGGGTCTTTCACATATTTACGAAGCACATATATGTGAAAAATATTATGAACACGAGACATACTTGGAGGTAAAGTGAGTCTATAGGCCACATTTCCTACTCGGTCAAGAATCTGAAATGGACCAATAAATCATGGATTGAGCTTTCCTCTTTTCCCAAATCTTGTAACTCCCTTCCATGGAGCAACACGCAACAATACATGATCCCCAATACTAAATTCCACATCCTTTCTATGAAGATCCACATAACTCTTTTGTCGATCCTGTGCCATTTGTATACGTTGTCGAATCATTTGGATCTTTTCTGTAGTCATACGTACCAACTCTGGTCCTAACAATGTTGCTTCACACACCTCATCCCAACATACTGGAGAGCGACACTTTCATCCATATAATGCTTCGAATGGAGCCACACCTATACTTGCCTTATAACTGTTGTTGTAGGAGAATTCCACCAATGGTAAATACTTATCCCAACTCCCTTTGAAGTCTAGGACACAGAGTATTAATAGATCTTCAAGACTTTGAATAGTCCTCTCTGATTGTCCGTCCGTTTGAGGATGGTATGCTAAACTGAATCGTAAATCCGTGCCCATAGCTTTTTGCAAGCTAACCCAAAATCGTGAAGTAAATCTTGGGTCACGATCTGAAACTATGGATACTAGCATGCCATGCAATCTCACAATCTCATTTACATACATACGAGCAAGACGTTCAAGGGAATAAGTCTCCTGTATCAGCAAGAAATGAGCAGACTTGGATAATCTATCAATAATAACCCAAATAACATCTATGCCTTGAGAAACCATGGGAAGACCCGTAATGAAATCCATTGTAATGTGTTCCCACTTCCATTTTGGAATCTCAAGTGGTTACAATGGACCCTTAGGCACTTGATGCTCCGCCTTTACACGTTGACAAGTTAAACACCTCGAGATAAACTTTGCAATCTCTCTCTTCATATTGTTCCACCAAAATGTATGTCAAAGATCACGATACATTTTGGTACTTCCAGGATGGATTGAAAATGGTGTATTGTGTGCCTCCATCATAATCTTGTATTTCAAATCAGAGTCGTTAGGAACACAAAGTCTGGAGTGGACTCGAAGTATTCCTTCTTCATCGATTCTTGCTTCTAGAATAGCACCTTCATGTACTTTCTTCTTCATACGCATCAGCTCTGGGTCTGTGGCTTGAGCAACTTTAACTTTTTCGATTAAAGTCAGTTCTATACGTATACTTGACATCATCGCATGGGTCCCCGGAGTCTTGAATTCTATCTTCATCTTTTGTAAATCACACAAAATGGGCCTTTGTGTTGACAACATCGCACTTGTTCCTGCATATGACCTTCTACTCAATGCGTTAGCTACCACGTTCACTTTTTCAGGATGGTATTGAATGGTATGGTTGTAGTCTTTCAACAGCTCGAGCCAACGTCATTGCCGTATGTTGAGTTCCTTTTGGGTGAAGAAATATTTGAGACTTTTATGGTCTGAATATATCTCCACTTTCTCCCCATATAGATAGTGCCTCCAGATCTTTAGCGCAAAAACAACTGCTGCCAACTCTAGATCATGAGTAGGATAATTCCTCTCATACTCTTTAAGTTATCGCGAGGCATAGGCTATGACTTTCCCATGTTGCATGTGAACACATCTTAACCCTTTGCCTGAAGCATCACTGTAGATAACAAATCCATCCGAACCAGATGGTATTGTCAGAACAGGTGCCGAAATGAGTCTCCTCTTGAGCTCTTGAAAACTCTTTTCGCATTCCTCGCTCCATATGAATTTTGTATCCTTCCGAGTGAACTGAGTTAACGGAGTAGCGATTCGAGAAAACCCTTCCACGAATCTCTGATAATAACCAGCTAAGCCTAAAAAGCTACGTACTTCGGTCACCGTCTTCGGTTGCTCCCAAATTTGTATTGCTTCAATCTTCGCCGAGTCAACAGATACTCCATGTTTTGACACCACGTGCCCAAGGAATGCTACTTCCTCAAGCCAGAACTCGAATTTCTTCAACTTAGCATAAAGCTTGTTTTCACGAAGCCTTTAGAGTACCAGCTCCAAATGGTGCTCATGATCTTCACGACTTTTGGAATATATGAGGTTGGACAACAACGAACTGATCCAAATATTCCTTGAATACTCGGTTCATCATATCCATGAAAGCCGCATGAGCATTATTCAATCCAAAAGACATGACTAAGAATTCATAATGCCCGTACCGAGTTCTAAAGGCAGTCTTCGGAATATCCTCAGTTTTAATCTTCAGCTGATGATATCCAGAACGAAGATTAATCTTTGAAAAGAATTGTGCTCCTTGCAACTGGTCAAACAGGTCATCAATGTGAGGTAGTGGATACCTATTCTTGATGGTGACATGGTTCAATTCTCGATAGTCAATATAAAGTCGCATACTCCCGTCTTTCTTCTTTACAAATAAAACAGGAGCACCCCAAGGAGATGTACTAGGACGAATGAAATCGATGTCCAAAAACTCTTGTAGTTGGACCTTTAACTCCTGAAGTTCAATAGGAGCCATTCGATATGGGGTTTTAGAAATGGGCTTTGTACCAGGTTCAAGGTCAATAAAGAATTAACCTTCACGTTCTGGGGGTATACCGGGAAGTTCCTCAGGAAATACATTAGGAAATTCACTAACAACAGAAATTTATTCAAATCTGACGTGTCTTTATTCAAATCCATAACATGGGTTAAGAAAGCTTGACATCTGTTTTTCAATAAACGAATGGCTTTATTGCTTGATATGACAGTGATTGATTTTAGTGGTTTAGTTGCTTGAATTCGCATAACAGGTTGGTTAGGAATATGAAAACTAACAACCTTACGAAAAAAAATCAATTTTGGCATGATGAGTAGTTAACCACTCAATCCCTAAAATCACGTTAAATGTAAGTATCTTTAAAGAGATAAGATCAACAGGTAATGTGATGGTGCCAACTTGGATCAAATAAGATTTATAAACAGTGGAAGTAACGAAAGTTTCTCCTAACGGAGTCTCCATAGATAAGTCAAAGTCTAATTTCTCTGGAGTCAAGTTTAAACGTTGAGCACAAGCAGGAGAGATAAAAGAATGGATAGAACCGGTATCTAGTAAGGTATAAACTTCACAAGAATTTATGATTAGCTTATCCGTGATCACCTCGTTTAGGTTCCTCGCATTTTGACCAGTCACAACAAACGCTCTTCCAGGAACCGTTGACTTTGACTTTTCTGGGACAACCTTTTGAGTCACCATCCCCACTGGACTTGGTTTTGCTACCATATAATCTTGAGCAATATGTCATTCCTTTCCATAATTATAGCATACCTTGAACTGTTGTGGACAGTTTGGGGTGATATGTCCCTCTTTTCCGCATTTATAGCATACGACCGGTGGTCGTTCTCCTCCCTTAGAACCAGTTGCTGCTGGTGCTGACGTCTTCACATTATCATTGTTGAATCTCCTCTTTTTAAAATCTCCCCCCGACTCACTTCTTCTATTTTCATTGTCATGATTACCGCCAGAGTGGTTACCGCTTTTGTCCGTATTTTTCTTTCCCCGCTGGTTATCATTGTTCGACGATCGGCTGTTGTCCAGATGACCTCGTTGTGGTCCGTCGGTTGAACGTATTTCGTTATCTCGCTCTAATAATTGAGAGCCGCATTGACAACATCTCGAATATAGAGAAAATTTATGAAAAATGAGATATCGACGTATGTCGGGTTTCAAACATCTCGTAAACATCCGTCATATGCAAACTGGATAACTCCGAACTTTCCTTCGATCTTTGGGACACCGTCATGTTGTTCTGCTCCAGTCTAATAAACTCTACCTCCTTCATATGACGAATACTTTCAGGAAAATACTTATCATTGAACAGTTTCTGAAACGTTTCCCAAGACATGCTAAGTGCGGCTGGATGGGTACGCTTCACAGATTCCCAATAGTAATCTGCCTCATTACGGAACATAAAGGTGGTGAATGGAACCTTTTGTTCCTCCGTGCATCCCAAGACATTGAATGTCTTGGAAATTTGCTTGACCCACGTTTCCGCCTTAATCAGATCCGGCTTTCTCCAGAATTCTGGTGGTCCCAACTCTGTGAAATGCTTGGCTGTGACAAACCATGCGTTGTTATCATTTCCACCTGTATTTTGTACACGAGTCTCCTTCGTCTGATTTTGCATGAACTGCAAAAAGCTTTTAAACATCCCATCGTTCATCGTCTGATCAGTGGTGTTGTTTACAGGAGGAACATTGTCGGCCTGTTGCACGTTCTCCTCATTGGTGAGTAAAGGAGTCTCCACGGTGTCATTTACTCCACTGTTAACATTCTTAGTTGCCATTCTCAAATACTGCCATAAAACAAGGGTTAATTAAAGAAATTAACATATCACATAATATCCCTATATTCTGACCAACCAACAAATAAGCTTAGGTAGGACACACTAGCGAAGGATTTTCTCGTCTCTCCCCTCCTAGTTCTATTCCCCGATCTCCGCCAGAGACCATATCCCTAAGCTCTAATACCAACTGTGACGCCCCCAAAATAGGTATACAACACCCATTCTGAGTCGCCAAATACATGGTACAGAAACAAATACAACTTTATTAATACAACTGTCGTGCAAAATACGACAACACATAAAGTATAAGTTAAAATACAAATATTCACATCTAGACAATATTCACACCCAACTAAGTTCTCATCACAATTATTGATACACTATTTTACAAAATAGTGAGGACTGCTATAACAACTGCCTTGGAACATCACTCTACACCCCGACTACTCCCCGCTATATTCTCGCTTCCTGAGAAGAAAAATGGAACAAAAAAGAAAAGGGCGAGCTCAACTAGCCCAGTAAAGAATATTATGACTAAGATAATATAGAACAAATTATCGTTAGTCCTCAATAGGAAAAAATTTGATAGAATACAATAGACAACAAGTTTTAAATCAATATTCACAGCGAAAATAACAATTCATTAGAAGAGTTACATAGAGAATGAAATCTACTTTCTTCTATGAATTTAAAAGTTTATCATCAATATTTTATCCCTGTAACATCAATCAATATACATCTTGAATCAAATATTCATCTTTGCACTACAGGCCAAAGATATTCATCAGTTGGTCATGTTCATCTCAACACCTGTTTATCTTTGCACTACGAGCTAAAGATATTCATCAGAAAATTATTCATCTTTGCACTACAGGCCAAAGATATTCAGTTATATCATCATTCAGGACTGAGTATGATGAAAAATATTTTAAAGAAAATGAATCCAGTGAAACAAAAGAACAAATATTACGGATTCGTACTTTGATTTATCCATGTTTAAAAATACACCATAATAAATTATTGTGGAGCAAAATTCAAGAATGAAGTTCAAAACATGGATACAATCAAAGCTAGTAATCATAATAAACAACTTAGACGAAGAAAAGAAAATTTTAATTTTTTTGTGAATAGTGACGTATACGTGAATAGTGTCGTATACGTGAATAGTGCTGTATACATGACTATTAACCCCGACACAAAAAGACAAGAATTTCACAAGAAAAATCTTACTAATATTCTGGCATAATGATATTGAAAGAAATAATATTATTTTTTAAAAAAATAACATCCCTTACCTCGAAAGAATAGTAGTTCTGGCTGGAATATCAGATATAACGTTAAAGGAACTTGCACCGTATAACAACACTCAAAGTATCAAAATACTCACAAGAATACGCTCGATAATATAGAGAGAGAAAAAATTTCAGTTTCTAGTGTGATTTTCAATTCTAACTTAAGCACCCTATTTATAGGAAAATGCTTAGAACACCAAAGCAGAAAATTTAATAAAATAATAATATAATTAAAAAAAATTCAAGCCCAACTTAGACCAACTGAATTCAACACATTTATATCATATGTAGGGCCCACTAAATTGCAAAAAATGTTTTTCTTAAAATAATTATTTAAAACTTCAAAAACCAATTATTCCGGAACTTCAATACCTCATAATAAAAAGCCCTTTTATAAAAAAAATTCGAATCTTATGTCCATTCAATAGAAAATTCAATTCTCTATAACTTTGTAAATATAAGTTTTTCCAAATTCCAAGTAGAAGTTGACTGAAATCCATAAACGGACGATTTTGCAGGCTATAATCAAATTTCAGTCAAGAACTGGGGTCCACAAACATGAAAAACATATTTTAAATTTTTTTTTTGTAACAAAAATACTCTTCCTCCTTATTTATTCATATATTACACATTCATTGTAAAAATATCACCATTATTATATTATTATAATATAATAATATATTTAAATGAATTATTTTATTAGTAAAGATAAAATATCAATTTTCAATAATTGTCACATTAAAAATTTTCTCTATCTATATCCACATAAAATGAATATTTTCCTTATCATATAAATCAATAATTAATTATGCACAAATAATATTCTGTAATTACAATATCGATAACTAAGTAGCCTTCTCAGGAAGACGTGGCTTTCCAATAAGGATTTCTCTTTACTGGCGCGCAATTAGGTGACCAAACCTCTTCTTAGACAGAACTTTTTAGACATTGGCAATAATGCTATCTAATAATATTATTCAAATAATATGAATTATTGATCTGATAATGGAAAATACTATATAGTGACAATTATTGAAACAACAATAATATAAAATATCAACGTATCAATTATTGAATCAATAAAATAAAATATTGAACAGTAATTACTATAACAATTATTGAGTAGTTCCTTCTTACGTAAGAATCAATAATTGGTGCAATACCGTGTGCTACTGTGTTTTAACCACCGGGTATTCCAACAAAGATTAACTGTGAATAACTACTTACCAAGATTATTTATAAACAACTTATACTTATCGTTTTCTTCATCCAATCGCTTTCACGTTATATGGGGCCCACACATTAAGGTCGCTCGTAAATCGCGAATATTCCCCGACAGTAAGAATATTCCACGACCAAACAAATATTCCCCGACAACAATGAATATTTTATAACCAATTGCTTATTTGAAATATTTGCGCATTTTACCCATAACTAACCACATTAATTAAATCAACCCTTACTATTTCAAAATAATAAATAGAGAAAATTCAATTTTCATTAATAATAAGTTGGGGTCTTACACATTCATGTACTCCTAATTATTCAAAAGGCATTCATTATCATGTCTAACATGTTATACCCATCTTTTTTACTTTTGAGAAACAAAGCCATTTTATTCGATTAACATAGCATGACATAGTAAAGAAAACTACTAGTATTAATTAAGAGAGAATTTTGTCTTGGACTAAACAGGAAATGACATGTTTATTATTGTTGTCACACTTAAGTTTTGCTACTATTTTTGTTGATTTGATATTTAGATTTAGTTATTTAATTATATATTTATATAAATATCGAACATTACAAAACTTAAATTTATTGTCCTTGGTATATATCGAGAAAGAATTACTTATCATGGACTCTTGATACTGATATTTATATAAAGACAACTTTGGAGATATAATTAAGATTGACAAATATGCATCCTTATAGGATCATGCAAAATCAATTATTTTTATTCGTCATCATCTCCATGAAAAACAATATTGATAAAGACATGTTAGAAAAAATATTTATTATATTGCATGCCTTGAATATGCTCCTGCAACAGCAATATCGAGAGTGTTAGTTCAAAAAAATATTCCCTAAAGCGATAAATAAAATTATATTCCTAGAAGTGATATCATTTTTTCTAGTGACTGAACAAATAATGAGTTTTTGATGAAAACCAACAATCTCGCCCGATTGGTTCTACTCCATTCCCTGCAGTGAATGTAATCTCATTTGATAAACATAGAGGAAATTATGGTTGTGGTCATGGGTGTGAAAAGAACTATCAATATAGAAAATGGAATGTACCTGTTGTACTCCTAAACATTTGGTAAATTTATACCAAGACTCCATAAAAGAAAAGAAAATAAAATTGAAATAAATTTTATTGATCATAATGATCCTGAAGATCCCATGAATTATTTTGACTTTCAAATGGAATGGAAATAACTAATTTTGATATCTATGATTTCCTTGATGATGTTGATAGAAATGTTCATACCAATTAATTATTTTTATTTTATTTTATTATGGCATTATAATAAGTATTTTTACTATATGTTTTATTTATGTTTCAAGTACTAAAGTTAAATTTATGTTTTTGCATATATAAAGATGTATGGGCGTAAGCTCATCAAACTTAATTAAAGGCTCGGAAAAAGCGTATTCATCAAACTTAATTAAATAATGATTATAATGTTGTCAAAGGGTACAAAACTTTGTATTGATGATTCTTTTATATTCTTCTGAGACAAGCAAAAATTTGTTCAGTTTTAAGGATATATGTTATAATGGTTATTATATTGAAACCAATAACTACGGCAGTGAAGAATTTCTTTATATTACTTTAATAGTATCGGGCCAGAAGCTCATATTAAAAAAATTATCTGTTTTCTCTTCTGGGTTATATTGTACTAAAATGAGAATAGTTGAAACGAATGTTGTAATATACTAGAAGTGTGCAATACACCAGAAGTGTTTAGATCCAAAGGTTTTTATGATTTGGCATGATTGTATTGATCATTCAGGATCAATAATGTTGTGTTGAATTATTGAAAACTCCCATGAGCATCCCTTAAAGAACCAGAAGATTCCTTTACCTGTTGATTATATCAAAGTAAATTAATTACCAAACTATCACATTTAATTATTGTTATTTAGTGTTCATCTTTCTAAGAAAGAATTCAAGGTGATCTATTTAAACCAAGACACTCATATTGTGGTATATTCAAGTATTTTATGGTTTTAATTGATGCATTAACCAGATGATCACATGTATGTTTACTTTTAACTAGAAATATTTCATTCTCTATGCTTTTTGCTCAAATAATTAGGTTGCGAGTACAATTTCCTGATTATATAACTAGGAAAATTTATTTAGATCATGCTGGTAAAATTCACATTTCAAGTTTTTGATGAATATTGCATGTTAATTAGAATTTATGTTAAACATCATATTGCATATACACATACTCAAAATGGTATAGCTGAATCAATTTTTAAGAGATTTTAAATTATTGCTCGACCTTTGATTATGAAATCAAAATTACCAATTTATGCTTGGGGTCATGCTATTTTACATGTTGCATCATAACCTTAATAAGTTATATTTTTAAGGTTTATTTTGAAGATTATTATTTTAATGAAACAGTCTTCCCACGATTAGGGGGAGAAAAGTCATTGCCTAAGCACAACGTGAGTTCGTTGTCTGAAGCACGATGAGGGAGATTACTTGAAATTTTTCGTCGTTATCTTATCTTGATCCTCATACAAATAAATGTGAACTAGAAGTTCATTTGAAAAGAATTGCAAATCAATTGGCAGAATTATTCACCGATAATAAGAAAATAGTGATATCTCACATTCTAGCTACTAATTCTCTAGCAGGGATTGAAGTCCTTGTAGGAAAATCAGTTTATACAGCAACAAATGAATCAAAACCACACCTAAAGTGTGGAAGACCTATCGATGTTAAAAAAAATAAAATTTCCCAGAAGAAGAAAATACAAGAAAAATAAGTTGCAGGCTATAAAGAGGCTATACCCTTAAAACAGGCTACAAAATTTATCGATCTATCCAAAATTTATGAACAAAAATCTCCTGTAAATAAAACCCTTGAAGAGTTATCCCCCGAAGAGGATGAGTTATCCCCTGAAGAGGATCAGGTACCTGAAAATAATGAGATCTTGATACATTATGTATATACAGGAGATGTATAAATTGGATAGAAATAAAATCGTTGTCGATAACATATTTTCATATAAAGTTGCTATTGATATTATCAGAAGTAATGATCATGTATATGAACCACAAATTGTTGATGAATGTAGAAATATTTGGCCAATGTGAAAAGAGGCGATTCAAGTAGAACTAAATTCACAAAGTAAACGTGAAGTTTTTGGACCTGTAGTCTGAACACCTAAAGGTGTGATGCCTGTTGAATACAAATGGGTATTTATATGAAATAAAAAAAATGAAATTATATGGTATAAAGTGCGACTTGTAGCACATGGTTTCTCGCAAAGACATGGTGTTAATTATGAAGAAACATATGCTCCTGTAATGGATGCAATTACATTCAGATTTTTAATTAGCTTGGTAGCAAGAGAAATTATTGGATGTTGTTACATCATATCTGTATGGATCATCAGATAATGATATCTACATGAAAATCCCAGAAGGATATAAAATGTCTGAAGCATATAGTTCTGCATCTCGAAATATGTATTCTATCAAGCTAAAAAGATTCTTATATGAGTTAAAGCAATCTAGATGCATATTGTGGTATAATTGCCTGAGTGAATATCTTTTGAAAGAAGGATTTGAGAATAATCCAATTTATGCATGCATTTTTATCAAAAGATCATAATATGGATTTGTTATTATTATTATTATATTTATTGATGAAAGATCTTGCTCTAGAAGTGTCGACAAAAACAACAAATTTGAGATAAAACAAAAACAACAAATTTGAGATGAAAGATATTAGTAAGAATTCTTTTTGTCTTGGCCTACAAATTGAACTATGGAATTCTTTTTCATCAATTTACATACACAGAAAAAGTCATGAAGTAACTTTACATGGATAATGTTAATCCTTTGAATACTCCAATGATGGGTTGGTCACTTGATATCAAGAAAGATCCGTTTTGACCACAAGAAAATAATAAAGAAACTCGTGGTCCTGAAGTACCATATATTAGGTCCTAAAGTACCATATCTTAGTGCAATTGATGTTTTGATGTATCTTGCAAATTTCACACGACATGATATAACATTTTCAGTTAACTTACTAGCAATGTATAGTTATGCACAAACTCGAAGACATTGTAATAAAATTAAACATATTTTATGTTATCTTCATAAGACTATTGATTTGGGATTATTTTATCCAAAGGGTGATAGAACCAAGCATATTGTACCAAAATTATTTTATACACATGAGCCCTAGAAGAATGGCATATTGATATCAAGCATATATGATCATGTGATAATTTGGTTGATATATTCATTAAGTCATTACCAACTACAATTTTGAAGAAGATGGTGCACAATATTGGCATGCTTCGACTTAATGATATTTTTACCATGAATAATGGAAATTCTATATACTTATGAAGGAGAGTCAAAAGGATATGTGCTGATTGTACTCTTTTTCCTTCGCTAAGGTTTTTTCCCACTGAGTTTTCCTTTGCAAGGTTTTAATGAGGCAATCCCAAGGCACTAGAAGTTATACAAGAATATTGTACTCTTTTCCTTCGCCAATATTTTTCCCACTGGGTTTTTATTTGGTAAGGTTTTTAATGAGACATATTCTTAGAAAATTGCTACAAAAGAACTCCATCCATTCTGTATGAAGACAATGCTGCATGTATAACTCAATTAAAGAGAGGATACATCTAAGGAGATAAAAGAAAGCACATATCACCGAAATTCTTTTTCACACATGACTTTGATAAGTGCGGTGAAATTGATGTTCAACAAATTTGCTTAAAAGATAATCTAGCAGATTTGTTCACCAAAGCATTACCAACTACAATGTTTGAAGGATTGTGTTGCAATATTAAAATGCTACAACTGAAGGACTTAAAGATACATTCATGAGGGGGAGCTAATACGTGCTGCACTCTTTTTCCCTTAAGCAAGGTTTTTTTCCCATTGGGTTTTTCCTGGTAAGGTTTTTAATGAGGCAGCTTTCAATGTGTATGGCCATACAATAGACATCCAAGGGAGAGTGTTATAAAATTATACATTGTGTGGATGTCTAGATACATTCCTACCCATGTCTAGATATATTTTTACCCCTCTTTATTGTAATGACCTTTGAGCTTTGTAACTCTCATATCCTTCAAGGTTTGAAACTCATGACCTTTGAGTTTTGAAACCTCCAAATATTGATGTTAATGTACTATAAATAGTTGTATTGTCAAGAGGATGGTAGGCGATATGAAAATATAATGAGAATGCTCTCTCTTTTATACTAATCATCATTGTTCTTAATATTTAGTATAATCTTTTATAACAATTAAATAATTTTATCTATTTTTTGGTCGGTCCTAGTTATTAGAATCCTCTCCCTCTTTCTTTCGGCTGTCTTACACGTTTCTTATGTCGTTTTTCTCCTAAAATAATGGACATACGGAGCTGTATACGTGTCATGCTGGGGTATATTTTATTTTATTTTATGTGATCAAAAGTGTTATTCATTGTTGGTGGTTGGTACCTTAAAAGCTTAAAATGACATTGTACGCATGTCCCTTCAGCCGGCTTAGGGGATAATCTATTAAAAACAATTTTTGTTTTAATTTTTGAAATTAGTTTTATTAAATTTTAAATGAATCTCGTTATGTATTGCTATAAATTTATTTCGAATTATAATTATAAAATTTATCAATACATGATATTAGTAAAAATTATAAGAGGACCCTAATTATTACATATTTCTCTAAAAATATTATTACTAATACTTGTTCAATAATCAAAAGTCGACGTAAAAAAATTATAATAAATATCATTACTGATTTTAAATTATTATAATAATTCACACATCGTAATTATGTTATTTAAAAATATACTCCATTCATTCCACAAAAGAAATCCGTTTACTGAATTTATGTGATTCAAAAGTTGTGATCATTCTCATCCGCATAATTGTTATGTGAATGATGGACTCAATCCACACAACAATTGTGCGGATGGAATATCACATCCACACGATAGTTATGCGGATGAGATATAATTTCTGGATTCCCATCTGCACAATAGTTGTGCGAATGGTATATCTTATATATACAATTATTGTGCAGACGAGGTAAATCTTAGGTCATTCGATCTTTTTTAAAATAGTCAGAGATGAGTTGGATAATATGAACTCCTACCTAACTTTGGATATAAATCATTATCCACACACACACACACACATATATATATATACACACACACACACACAATCCGGATCAGGTGCTCACTGTAAGACCCCAAATTTTATGAATAAAGATTTAATTTCTCAAAATATTTTTTTAATATTAAAGTAAGGATTTGATATAATATTATAGTTTTGGGTAGTATTATAAATTTTGCAAAGTATGCAAGTTGTCATAAAATATTCGATTGGTTGGGAAATATTCATTTTAATAGGGAATACTCGTACGATGGCACAATCATTGATGGACTCCACAACGGATGTATTGTCGGAGTTAAAAAATGACAGAAATGTCTTTTTATAAAAATAATGGCGAAAGTTTTACCGTTAGACTGTTGAAATACCCGGTGGTAAAAGTACAGTAATACGCGTGGTTGCATAGCACACTACAGTAAAAAGGCTTATCTACGACTGCCTATCTGCGACCACATATGGTCACAGATGAGTATTAGCGATCGAATGCTGTTGTTGATATTAGTCACAGGTAATCTGGTCGCTGGATGGACATCATCGACCAATAATAGCTACCAACTTATTAGCGATCGCAAGCAGCGACCGTATCCATCGCTAATCTAACTCTTGCTGAGTCATTTGTAAGGTGTGATGTGGTATACGTGTCAGCGACCGGTAATAGTGACCACATCGGTCGCTAGGTTCCAAGAAGGTAACGCGGTCGCTGTTACAGTATTAGCGACCGCATGCGGTCTCTAATGTGTTTTTTATTAAAAGTTTTTCCTGTTTTATTGATTTCCCAAAAATAACCTGCTTTATACCTGCTTTCTATCCCAACACACATCAGTATATATAAGCATCTATATTAACATCCATCCATGATAACTACTATATGATAAACATTCATCCATGAATAAACATTCATCAAACACAACAAGTCTAGCTCTTCATCCAACATAACATAATACAACACAATACAATCATAAACAGTCATCCAACACAACACAATACAATCGTAAACATCCATATAAACCAATACAATTGTCTAAAAAATGAATCTAAAAGAGTACAAGGCTTTAAAAATCTAAAAAAACAAGTCTAGCTCTTTATGGATCATCCAAATTAGGACCCTATAATTAGCAAAAGAATAAAACATATATATTACATGTGTTGATACTGCTATGACTTAGGGAAAGCTAAACAATAGATAATGTAGTGAAACATATAAGTAAGACAGTGATAGTAACAATATCGATATATACCTGGTCGCCATCCACGATGTTGTCTTTGCTTCATTTCTTTCTTTGTTGTTACCATCGATCCGCTTAACTCATCGAGACCAGAGATCGCAGATGCCCACCCAAGATATTAAAGAAGATCACGATCCTGACAGATCGCTCTCACACAGTTAGCAGGAGTATGATAGGCTGGATGACCTGATGACTGTGTAGACTAGGTAGCAGAGCTGGCTGTGTCATTGATGGTCGGGCGTCGTTTTTGTCCTTGGCCTTTAACATAATTTTTCTTTACGACGGATGCCCTCTCCCATAATTCTTGATCAATCGACGGACGCAGGGTGCCTTCAGGATAACGCTCGTTCATTAAGCCCTTATAAGTGTCCTGTCAGAAGGTCAATAATTAAATAGTTAAAAATAAATTAAAAAAATGATAAAAAAGGTCATCACAATTTATAAACAACATATTAGTATAAAGTGAACTTATTACCGCTTATCCTGCATGACCTCAGTGCACTCATCGCGGTGGCTACATACACATCCAACCAATTGATATAGGTTGACCTTTGAGACCGAGACTCCTACACTTTATTTTCTCATATTAATATGTAAACATATGATATTTTAGCTACAAAAATGACGATCATAACATAACATATACGGCGGCAATAATATGCGCAGTAGCTATGATATACTGCCGCCCCGATATGTGCCTTTTGCCTTTTCGCCATCAGATACACCTGAGGATCTATTCGAGGCAGCAGTCTTGCGCCTCTTGACCCAGTTCTCAGCTCTCCACTGGTCACACATCTGCACCCATATGGGCTGTGCGCACCACCAGGGGTTATGATCATGCATATAATGCTCACCTTGTCCTAGATGGTCAATCTCAGCATTATGCAGGGCTTTCTGTCGTTCCTTGTTTAGATTATCTTTAGTTCGGATGACGCACTTTTGCCAGAACAGTGTCTGAATGACCGATGCATGCGCGTCGTCCCATCTATACCGCTCCTGCAAATAAAACAACAATAATAATATTAAAACTATTATATTACCATAATCCAACATTACTAAACAATATTATTTGATTAACTATGCATTATCTATCAGAGTGACAAAAAAATATACCTGAAATTCAGCCCAAACTGCATCCTTATTAGCGAGAGGTGTGCCCGCCCATATAATCACTGGCGTAGGCTAGTTCTGTAAGCATAATTGTGAAATACACTTCACAATTTTACTATCTTGAAAATCACTACAATATACAATAATTTTACATTAAAATATAGCAATGGAAATATTAAATTGTTATATATACACGATGTTTAACTTACGTGCTTTCTGGAGGAGGACAGATCTGTATGAGAATGCGATCATTCGGATTAGCCGGCGCCTTTGGCACATGATTAGGGCCCCGACCCAACCCGCGCTTTCGTGCTGCTGGTTCAGAAGACATCTATAAATAAAAAATTTAGGATGTTAGTATGAGTTATAAATGAAAGGTACATAAACATGTCAAGGATATAGAGAACACGTATATATGTAATTGTATGTAATACAATTAAAACTAAACATAAATTTTATAGAAAAGGATAATAATGACAATTAATTGTATGAAATAGTTAACTACGATTACAATAAATGGAAGGTACATAAACATGACTGCAAAATAGTTAACTATGACAACTATAAATGAAAGGTACATAAACATGTTAAGGATATAGAGAACATTCCTATATGTAATTCATTGTAATACAATTAAAACTAAACATACATTTTAATGAAAATCATTGTCTAAGTCAGAATCATTTTGTAAAAGTATCAGAGATTCATAACCATCTTCTTCTTCAAATTCTGTGTCAGTGTCAGTCAATAACTCTTCCTCAATATCACTATCATCTGACACAATAACTGTCTTAGGATCTAATTCATCAGGTTCATCTCCACCCTTTAACTGGATTAATTCATTGTTGTCCTCTATATTGATTATAGGAGGTCTATGAAGCATCTCCTCTTGGTAGAAATCCTCGTCTATTACTTAGACACGACTGCGTGCGGGAGTATGAATTACAACTTGCCAATCTGTAGGCGGTCTATCCCTTTTCCTAATAGGACTAAGAGTGTAGTATACTTGTACTGTTTGAGTTGGTAAAACAAACGGTTCGTTGGAGTATGCAGACCTATGGATGTCAATATCGACGATTCCATGTCTGTCAACACGTATCCCTTTTTCTGAATCAAACCAACAACACTTGAACAATTTAATATGACCCCCGTACGTGCTCTTGTACGAAAACTCTATGATTTCCTCCAACTCCCCATAAAAGGCACGACCAAGCTCATTGTAACAATCTCCTTGAACACACACTCCAATATTAGTTATTCTTTTACCGCGAGCATATGTCTTTGTATGAAATTCACATCCATTTATTTGGTAACCATTGCGAATGACTTGGTCCCTATCTGGACCCATAGCTAGGACTTGTATATTTGGAGGAATCGTTCCCTCATTAAGAGCCTAAAAAAATTCTATTAATTTAAATACATTCATAAATTAATACGATATATGTCATTCTTAATTAACTTAACTTACTTTATCCTTTAGCCAAAGAGCAAATTTTTAATCACGACAAACTTGAATATCTTTATCAGTGATGCCATGCTGATTTGTTTTTAACTTGTCATCGTATGTTCTATACAATTTTATAAACATTAAAATATATTAATATGAGAATGCAGGTTAAGATATAGGTCTAATACATATGAATTTTACATGTATACGTCACAAATTCATCAATCTCCTCGTAATTGAGAAGAATGTAAGTATGCTCAGCATGTAATTCTTACTCAGAAAGGAATATGCACTTTCCTTTTCCATAAGCGCGACCCGGTAAACCAAATACAGAAAGCTGGTCATTTAGTTCAACATTGCCCCCATCATCATGTCTCGGAACTCGATTGGCCTTTGTTAAGACTTCATCAGGAAAATAGTCTGAGACAAACGTAGATATCTCATCCAAACTGTTTGCCTCACATATCAACCCCTCAACATAAGCTCTATTCTTCACCTTCCTCTTAAGGTTTCCCATGACCCTCTCAAAATGGTACATCCATCTATATTGAACTAGGCCACCAACACGAGCTTCATAGGGTAGATGGATTTGCAAATGCTCCATAGAGTCGAAAAAACCAGGAGGGAATATTTTTTCAAGCTTACATGTGATCTCAATGATGTTCTTCTCAAGTATAGACATGTCCTTTTCATTTAACATTTTTGAACATATGTCTCTAAAGAAACGACTAAGATCAGTCAAAGCATCCCATATTAGTTTATCAAGCAAGTCCCGAAATGCTATAGGCACGAGTCTCAATCCAACTACGGTCTGAATAAAGGTCCATGATACCACGGTACCTATGTTGACATGAATTATTGTATTCCCTTGTTAGAGATTTACAATTCAGCTCAATGCCATTTATGATGCTTATAAATACATATAGATGTATATGTACATATATAACATGAGTGTGCATCATATATGATTATTCAGGAATTGAACAAGGATACATGCCAAAACAAATTTACACAGCTTGAGATCGACTACCCAAAGGTATGGTATATTGTTATTGATCTTAAATTAGAATGAGGTATGGTCTTATGTCATCCTACATATTTTAACTGACACCAACCTAAAGACAATAGATTCCTAGGGGTAGAATATGAATCATTGCATCATGCATGGTCTGCATATGCATTGGTACAAGTCTAAATTACGCGACCAATGAAAAAATTTCGGCAGAGTCTCCCCTATAATATGGACTATCCACATGCACGAGGGCATGCATACTTGACCATTTGTAGGCATATAAGAGTAATAAGAATGTATAAGCAATTAACATAACATCACATATACTCATTGCCTTTATATATTCTAGGGTCCATATCTAAACACAACAAAACCTCTTCTACATAGGATATGACATTAGGTGATGAAAATATCTTGATGGTCAAGTTTGAAGAACAGCCAATGGACTTTGCAATGTGTTCTAGAAACTATAACGCTGCGTATATCAAGATTGCAGAAGAAGGCATACTATTAGTCCCTTAATGTGGGACTATTAGTCCTATAAAGTCATTTGATACCCAAAACAGTCCAAAACATTACATACTTGACCATTTATAGGCATATAAGAGCATCAAGAACGTATAAGCAATTAACATAACATCACATATATTAAACACCAAGGAAGTATAACACAAATGTGAATATGAATGCATATATGGCCATTTGACTTATATATGAAGATTTAGACAAGTATGGATATTTTGGAAACAACTCATTTTTTTATGAACATTAATCGTGTGATTGAAGTTATGATGCTTGTGTTTGTGCTTGCACTTTTCATTTTCTTTCTATTCTAAGCTAAGTCATACTTATAGCATACATATTTTTATTCATGATATCCTTTTATGCCAAGAGCTAACAAACAAGAGAAGGACTGAAATCGATTTCTTGTAGAAAGAAGGCGAGTCAAGTTGTTTTTAGCTAGGAGGCACTCTAGTTTCTACAAGAGAAGGACTGAAATTGATTACTTATTTGTTTGAAATTGCTGGAATCTTGATCTTCTCGACTGTGAATTATGGATAAACTTCTTTGAACCTTCTTCTTAATTTAATTATGGATAAACTTAATTCCTAGTTATGTTTTATGTCATACTCATGTTCATGATATTAGATTGGTATAAGTATGATCATATATTGCAACCAAGGTTTTGGGTTAAGCCCTAATATTTAAGATTATGTTTATTGCCAAGGAATTCTTTTTGATATTCAGAAGTATCATAATTGTTTATTTTCAAGTGGATACCAAAAGTGATGTTCATAATCTTTTTAAGCCACTAATAGTTAGAAGTATAGTAAATTTTACTTAGTTTATTTTTATATTGAGAGTTTAAGTAAAATACATAAATAATTAATAGGCCCACAGATTTCCAAATAATATAAAGTCCCAAATCAAAGGATGTGAATTCCAATTTCAGCAAAATATAATCCCAACAACAAAACAAAATGTGCACAACTATAATTCAGGGCATAATTTAGGAGAATCCAATATTATCAACAACAATAAGAAGCCTACAAATTGTCCCAATTTCAACAATATCAACAACAATTTATCTAAATTTCAGCAACAATATATTCAGTAGTAATGTTATATTCAAAAATTTTCCAAATTTCAGCAACTGTTATTCAGTAATAACAAATTATCCAACTTCAGATAATCTCATATTAAAACACATATTAACCCTAAAAATAATTTAACCTAAAAATTTCAGTAATCTCATAAAATTGTTTGTAACAATTTCAGTATATTCCTAATTTCAATAAGAAGCTATAAATTTCAGTAATCCCAAATTCAAAAATCCCAAAATCATTTTCATTCATTCAACTCTTTGCAATAAATTAACCCTTAAAACAAAAATTCATAGCAAACATACTGATTTGGAGAAGTACAAACAAACATAACAAACATCAAAAAACAAACATAACAAATAACAAAAAATCAAAAAAAGAAGAATAAGAAGTTAAAAAGTATTTCTTACCTGTAAAATTGGTCCCTGATTTGGAGAATCCTGTGCCACACGAACGTGATGAACCAACCGGCCTCCCTCTTCTCTTCTCCCCCTTCTCCATATTCTCCTCTTTGTCGCGACTCTTTTTTTCGATTTCACGATCGAATAACGCTTTGAGTCTGAAATATGTTTAAGAGAATCATGACGCCATCAATGATCACACGCGGTCGCTGATTTTTAATGACGTGGACATGTCAGCGACCGCCAGGCGGTCGTTGATAAAATTTAGTCACAAAAAAAAACCGTGCCAAAGTTTTGCACCAAATTTTTGGGAGGGAATTTTATATCAGCGACCGCATGCGGTCGCTGATAGGAACTAGTGACTTAAACCAGTCCCGGTCGCAGATGGCAGTCGCTATTACTAATATCAACGACCGCATAGGGTGGTCGCTAAAAGCGTTGGTCGTAGATATCAATTTTTCTTGTAGTGGTAGCACACGGTATTGATTATTGATACTTACGTGAGAAGTCACTTAGTTTTATTCAATTATTGCCACAGTAATTGTTGTATAGCATCTCTCATATTATTGATTCAATTACTGTCACAGTATCATCTGCACAATATTTTATATTATTAAATCAATAATTGAGACGACAAAGTTATTCATATTATTATTTACAATATGGACGATGTCTAGAAAGTTCTGTCGAGGAAAGGGGCTTGGTCACCTAATTACGCGCCAAGAGAGAGAAATCCTTATCGAAAAGCCCCCTCTTTTCCTGGGAATGATCTGGTTGTTAAATAATGTGAGTTATAATATTAATGATGAATAAGTTCGTGTTGATTAAAGATGAAATTGATATTTTCATTGTGTTGGGATTATTAGTATTAGTGGAAATCAATATTTATTTCGATAATAATTGATTTCTGGAGGTTAAATTGACCAATCGGGTAATTAATTGGATAAATGAGCAATTAATTGCTATTAGTTCACATGCATATAACTATTTGTTCACATGAATGGAACTATTGATTCACATGCATGTACTATTAGGGGAGGTGGTGCAAGTTTGATAATACTTGTATGACTAAATTAAAAATGGAGGAAAAGATAAAGGTACTATACTTTAATAATTCGAGCCCCAAAACGTGTAATTATCGAAACTATGTTTTCCTATAAATAGAAGCTCATTCTTCTTTCATTCTCACCAATTCATTAAGACTCACAAGAGCAATTATAGAGAGAGAAGCTATAGAGAGAGAAGCTGTAGAGAGAAAGAAGAAGAGTATTCTGCTACTTCACTATTCCAGTATCCAGTCTTCTTCTATGGTAATGGGTATTATTTCTTTCTTATTCATAAGGGATATTATTTTTGTTCAATATCCATATGAAATAATATTTTCTTCCATACTCTGTAGTATGTAAGTAATATTATTTCGTTTAAGATTCTGAATTTTACACTCATTTTGTTAAAGTATTACTTCTATACTCCGTGAAATTAGTAGAATATCCATGAAATTTGCGCTTCATCTAGTATCGTTTCACAAGGATATTTTTATGAATATTCTTGTTAAATTTTAAGCTTTTGATGTCAGAGTACTATTTACGGGTACTATTCATTTATACGACACTATTCATATATACGGTACTATTCACAGAGTATAATTCATAAATACGGTACTATTCATAAATATGGTACTATTCATGAATTACTCTTCACGGGGTACTATTCATAAAGTACTACTCACGAATTACTATTCATAAAGTACTATTCATGGAATACTATTCACGGGGTACTATTCACCCAGAGTACTATTCATTACAAAAATTATTTTCTTTTCGGTCCAAATCATTTTTGATACAATATTATTCTTGAATTTTACTCCACAAAGCAGTATCATGTTGACAATTTGGATATTATTGAATTTTGGATAAATTAAATTATAAATATTTAAAATTTATCTTTGCTTTCACTTAATTGAATTCTTATATCAATGTCATCATCCTCATGCTTATATTATGATGAAAGTCATCTGTGGCTTACGTGCATAGATGGACTGTTGATTGGTATGATTATGACCAGGGATTATTCGATATAATCATAACCATTGTCGACGTCGGGATTTTTATTTGTCCCTTTTCGTTACTTGTTCTTTGGTGTTCTCAGGTTATGTGAGATTTGTTTGAAAAAATAAGTGAAAAAGGTCCGACATGTATAATTTTGACGATTTGACTTTAAGAGTCGCCAGTTGGTGTTTTTAACTGGTTGCAACAACGCAATCGAAAAAGGTTTGCACATTGACCCAGCGATGTGATACTGCTAAACGGGTCTGTGATACCAAGATTCATTTTGGGTTCGGGGGCTTGATTATGCGGAGGGAAGGTGTTAGGCACCCCCCGACATCCGTGTTGCCACAGTGACCGCCACTTTTCAAGAAACTGTTATATGAATGTGTGTGTGTGGATCAATGTGCAATTTATTTGGAAGTAGTGCGAGGCCTCGTTCGAACCTATATACAAAGGGTTTGAATTTGTAGAAAAATTCAGTTTTAAACAGAATATAGCAATGAAGTTTTGTGAAAGAGGTTTTTCAAACCCTGTGCTCAATAGTAATTGAGACCTTTTCATACTTCCATTTTATTATTAAATGTTTGGCTTATTTGCTTTTATTTTTGAGATGCGAAGCATCTTCGAGAAAATAATATGTAGCAGTGCCGAACTCCTCATGGGCATGAAAGCCATCTAAGGAAATTCAGACACCGTAAATAATGTACAAAGTACTACATAACTAAAATGTCCATCACGGAACTGAATCTAGATTTGATGGGATCAATATGTGATCACATGATTCCTAGGCTCACATGAGGCCGCAGTTTATATGAAAAGAAGTAAGTAGTTATATATATAAAAGCTGTAAATATATATATATATAGACATGATCAACCACCACGAAGCAACTCCATGGGGGATCGGAAATGTAAATATATAAAAGCGGTAAATATATATATATATATATATATATATATATATATATATAGACATGATTAACCACCACGAAGCACCTCCATGGGGGATCGGAAAAGTAAATAAAGTCGTAAGAAAGGCGATCAACCGCCACTTAAGTAAACTCAAAGTGAGACTAAATGTAAAAAAGCAAATAAATATGATCAACCGCCACTTAAGTAAACTCAAAGGGACTAAATGTAAATAAAAAAGAAAAGGCCTCAAGTAAACTCTAGGCTCGATGTAAATGTATATATATATATATATATATAAACACTCAGGATGTAAAATCCTAGCTCATCGCATGTAGACTGACAATATATATATATATATATATATATATATATATATATATATATATATATATATATATATATATATATATATATATATATATATATATATATATATATATATATAAAGCAAGTAAACGCAGCTCAGGATGTAAAATCTGTGCTCATCATACAGAGTCCGACAACAGTTTTATATATAAGTATATATATATATATATATATAAACAAGTAAACGCTCCGCATATAAGTCTAGGCTCAATCGAGGCATAACTAGATAATGTTAGTCCATATATAAATATATGCATATATAAGTATATATATACGTACAGAAATTAAAACCACTTTTGATAGAAGTCTCAAGGCATACACACACAACACGACTCTCAATGTGAAGAATATTGTGTGCAAAGATGAAGAGAAAGGCTTTATAGAGTGTGAGAAGGCTTACAGTGGGCTGCCAAAGCAGGCTTCTATGACTCTAGATGGATAAACACTCAGCTCCCGCCGGTAAAACATAGCTATATGAGAGCTAACAGGTGTTTAAAATGAGAAAGCACTCAAGGTGGGGTATGTATAAAACAAATTGGACAGGGCTTCCTCGCCTTTTTTTCTCTTACAAATGGCCACCCCAAGCCCTGTATTTATAGATGGGGAGCCGCAGGTGTACCTGCAGTAGCCACAGATGCACCTGCGGCTACCCGGGATGCCTCGGGCTCCGCAGGTCCCTCCGCCTCGAAGTACATGCACTCGTGCACTGTGATGTCTGCTCGAACTTGCAGAACATCAATCCGAGCATCCAAACAAGGTATACAAGACCTCCTTCAGACCGCTTTTGTCGAGAGTTTTGCAATGACATAGGATTAGAGGTTATACGAAGTCAGGAAGAGGGGACCATGCCCATGGTCTTCAAGCTTTAAATTCTATCCGGTGTGCTGCCACGCGTAATAGTCACTCGGGATTGGAACTCCTTGGCTTTTGTGGGACATTGTTGTGTAGCAATGTATGTATGAAATGTGGAGATGGCGCACAGGGGTTGAGGTGACAAGATGACGATTTGACTCCTCACCGGGGTTATCTACGGTTTGAGCTGATAGCTGACGTTGCTCGGGGTTACATCTGAGATTGGACTGCTGGAAGTGTTTAAATTCCGCAAGGTCATCTGTAAGTGTGCCTGTCTTCCTGGTGTTAGCTCCGGGTCTTTGGCATGAGTGCCTCGGTAGGAGGTCTGAGATTGAAGCTGATCGTATGCATTTGAAACAAGCATTTTCGGAGTTATCGCCGAAACTGCAACAACATTCCTTCGGGTTATCTCCAAGGATAAAACTCGGGGTTATCTCTGAGGTTGGAATTGATACTCCCGGTGTGTGTTCTGGGGTTGAGACTGAACTTCTGGTAGTATCCAGAATGGATGTGAAATATCTTCTAGGGTTATCTCCGAAAGACGAATCTGCCCTCCTACAATGTTAGTAACAGGTGTGCAGAAAATTTTGAGTGTCTACAGATGCCCTTCTTTATCATATTCATGCAATGCAAGGCATGTATAGGATAAAGAATCCTAGACACTTGAAATGAAACAAGATAAATATGATGCTACGTGCAACAACATGATGCAAATGTGTGATGCATGATGGAATGATTTCTGGTTCCTTGTTAATCCTGCCGGGGATGACAATTAGTAATGTCTTGGACATGCGATCCAAGTCTTCAAGGATGTTAACGTTGGGGCTATCACCAAAGTCCTGGATCCATGATACAGACCTTTTCTCCATAGAGGTGCCTCTCGTGTACAAGAGATCTGTGGGGATAAAGCTTTGTCTGTTTGAGGATGTGTATAACATATTCCATCATTGGTCCTTTCCGATGAGGATGGTCTTTTCTGGTTTGTGTCACCAGTATATACCATGATCCTGTTAGAGTTACTGCCAACAGTATATATTTTCAGGGCTGCCTGACCTTCGCTGATGTGTGTATCACCGAATAGGTCCCTGTTGGGAAAACTGTCAAGGCTGCTTAATGTTCATTGATGTGTGTATCAATGATTGCATTGCCTTGTGACCCTTACTGGGGAGTATGTCAAGGCTACTTGACCTACATTAACGTGTATATCAATGGTTGAATCGCATTGTGACCCTTGCTGGGGAAGGTTGTGGGTAAGTGCACTGATGGATGAGATCATCGAATGGCCTCCGATGCTTCGATGGGTTTACTTGCCATCGGTTGAAATGGCGTCAAGGCTGCTTGACCTTCACTGATACGTACATCAATGGTTGAATTGCGTTGTAACCCCCGCCAGGGATACGTGGATGTTTGAAATTTTGCGCTATGACCCCCGTCGAGGATATGTGGATATTTGAAAGTCTGCGTTGTGACCTTGGTCGGGGATACTTTATCAATTTATAACTTCGGCATTGTAACCCCCGCCGGGGAAGATTTTTGGGCTATGACCCTGCACTGACGGCATCAGACCTTTATGAGGTATTGCCGAGCATGATTTGTAAAAGCTGAGACCACTTGTATAGTATACCTTGTATGCAGGTGAATACCAATGAGTGATATATGGAGCCAGAGTTTGGCCCGTGAAAATCAGGATTTTAGGCTATTTTACTCAATCGGGTAACATTTTTATTCCTGATTTAGTCTTTTCAGCTTGTGAGACCTCCTTTCCAACTCAAACTAAACAGAGCCGGAGGGGTGGGACCTATATATGGGTGTTGTAGGTACACCTACGGCAGCCGCAGGTACACCTGTGGCAACCATAGGTAGACTTGCGGCCAACCGTGGGTATGAAAGGCCTGCGGGTTGCTTTCTTAAGTCACTTTCAAGCTGCGCCGCGAAGGAAATCTGAGAGCTCTTCTTCAGACCTGCTGAGTTCGGGTGACTTTCTACACATTCTTCCACTGTACAAGTGTTCTTCACTGTCCTGGTAACATATGCATGTATTCTTTTCCAGTTTCTATCTGTTGGAAAATGACTTATCACATGAAATGCACTTAGACACATAGTAGTGAATATGCATGCTGATATGACTTGATAAAAAATATTCAACACAGTAAATGTTAGTATTAACCATGCTGAACCTAATGATGTGAAAAAAATTGACTTTTGAAACAGTCAAATTGGCACCCTTTTACTGTCATTTCTTATCCTATTTGAGGACAAATGAGTAAAGGTTGAAAAGTAAAATAATCCTGGTAATTAGACTACACTTACAGATTTTTTATTATGATATATTAATGCATGTAGGATGTATATGATTTGTAAGGTGTGTGCATCTTGAATGGCCACCTAGTCATGTTTATGTGCAGATGTGGATAGTCCCATTTACAAAGGGGACTATGGCAAAATTTTTCCAAAACGTAGGCATTGAGTAGTCATGCATTTTTAACTCTACTGTTGATGTATGTTAAAATAATGCATGCATGCATGTAGTCATAAAATACATCTTGAAAAGCTCCAGATAAGAATTTACCACACCCTTTTTGAGGTGATTTGGAGACTTGTTGTCCAGATATTATGGATCCAGATCAGCCGAGTAGTTCCCGCAGGACCACTTCTGGTGTATAGAGGAGGGCTTCTGACATGCCTCGACCCCGTTCTGTTAGACAACCTCATTGTTTGGTGGAGGCAGTGATACCTCCTATGCGGGTTAAAGTGCCGAACGTAGAGGACGAGGAGGAAGATGTACCGATTGAGGTTCCTGCTCCTGCTGCACGTGTTCCCCATAGGGATTTGCCAGGTATTCAAGTGGTGAACCCAGAGCTTTTGGGCGACTTGAGTTGACATCCTTCAGTCTACTTGCACGCAAACGAGGTATAAAGTTAGATCTTAATCTTCATTGTTTCCTATTAATGAGGAGTAAAGGGTTCTGATGTTGATCTGCATTTGATGTAGGTTCCCAAATTTACACAGCCTCAAGGGAACTAGTTCAGCATCCACTCTATATATCAGGCTTTGCATGATGACTATAGAGCGATTATACATGGCTGAGGATTCAGGACGTTCTTTTCCATTCTTCCCCTTCGTTGTCCCTGGGGTTACCTCAGGGCATTGTCTGAGCGCTGGTTTCACCAGACTCAGTCACTCCATTTGCTGGACTATGAGGTGATGATGACGTCGATAGATTGCCGATTTATTATAGGTATGTAGTTTAGAGGGGATCTAGTGCCTTGTACGACGAATATCACCCCTACTGCCGTCAAATCCTTGTTAGGAGTCCCAGACGGAGCACTCAAGAAAGGTGGATCTGCATATGCGTCCTAGGTCCTTTGAGCGTAGATGCTATGAAGCGGGCCGCTGAGTGAGCCCATACCGATGATGTGAGAGTCGTGGATTGCATTCTTTCAACGATTGTTCTCGATGATCATTGGGGACTGCTTCATAGCAGATAACTCTTCTACGGTGTCCTTCGCTTTGATCAGTGCCACTCGACACGTGGACCGTATAGGAGATTATGATTGGGGTTTCTACACCTTCGCCTACTTCCTCAGGGGAATGCGCATGCGATCACAGGGCTTGACTGAGGCTTGGTTAGTATTCTACCCGTTTCTGCTGGTGAGTATTTCTCTTGTCTTTTCCCATGCATAGGTTAAGAGTGTTGACTGACAACAGATGTTGCCTTTGTGTTGACAGTTTTGGGCCTGTGAGAGGCTTCCATGTTTGTGTCATGTGAGCGTGTTAGGTTTAGACACCTATCCACGAGGACGAAGATGGCATCATTCCATACTGGCGGAGGTCCCTGTTGTTGAGGGTTTCACTCATTGCCGCCTACAGCTGGAGTTATTGACAACGGATGTCATCACATGGGTTCCCTACTCTAGGGTGCACTTGAGTGTTGGATTTGAGGATGGATACCCGACTGGGGTCTAGCACATGATTTCCACCCGTAGGATTCCTCTCTTTACAGATGGAGGATGGGAGCTCTATTTAGGAGAGCATGCTATCAGGAGCACTACAGGAGAGATTCACATGCCGATCTTGCCTCCTGCCAGGCGTTATTGGCCTGTTTCGTAGTCACCCGTCATTGATATCCCATTGTTGGGGATTAACAGTTTTACATTGTCAGAGGGTCCCTGTACTCAGGAGATGTTCCAGCATTGGTGGTTGCGCCACACAGTTCATGGGGGATATATTTCCAGGATCCGTGATGATGACAGATTGGCTAGCCTGTGTCCGAGATCCGACTCATTTGACACAGATTGACAGTTTGACCCGGCAGTTGGACCGGGCACATTTTTTATCCGACACTTGGGTAGAGATCCTTCAGAGGCAAATACTTTAGATCCTCCCAGCTCTGGCGCTGGCCCCTCAGGTGACACATATGGCTTTGCCGGTGCAGATCCTCTCTTGTATAGGCCTGACATCCCTGTAGATAGAAATCCAATGACTCAGGTGGAGTTACATCAGGTGGACAGGATTAACGATGTAGACATCGATACCATTGACTTCTTATGATGTATATTCTCATTATTTCTTTTGATAGGCCTCTGTTAGATGTTGGGTAGCTTCGCCCCATTCTCGCTATATCTTTTAATAGGCCTCTGTTAGATGTAGGGAAGTTTTGCCCCATTTCCCTGTATTTTAGCTGTACAGAGATGTATTAGATGATGATATACCTAGGAATGTATGTACAGTTTTCCATTCCCTATATCATATTTCCATCTATTGTATCATGCATGTTATTATGTTATGCATATATATGTATGTATAGAGATATTCAGCATTGACCCCTGGATAGTCTTATGACATGGCCCATACAGATGTCTTCCTCGACAGTTAGCCGTATTGATCATACCCCACCATTATTAGTGGCATCGGGTATGCGATCGTGGTATGATAGCATGTCACCATCAGACAGGATGACTATAGATGGTTTGTTGCAGCATACTATGACCCTGTTGATGTTTCAGGTTCCTACAGGATTCATAGAGGGTATGCTAAAGCACTGGGTATCGGGGAGGCAGGTTTTCTGATTTGGGACCCAGGAGTTGACTCTTACTCTTGAGGAGTATGCACGTTTGACGATGTTGCCATTGGACAGACCTTGCATGTACATGGCGATCGGAGACATGAGTAGGCGGTTCATGACCCTCACCGGATTGAGGCGTAGGGTGGTACAGGATGAGATCACATCTGGCCATGTTATATCCCAGCATTTTTTGTTTGACAGATTTGGCTCTGAGGATAGTTATGCATAGCATTTTGGGGATTTTACCACACCGGAGGATCATTGGCGTTCAGCCAGAGTGGATGTACTGCTGTTATGCGTACTGTCATATGTCTACATGCCATGGTATATGGATGAGTTGGACATAGGGGTCATTATGGCAGTGAGAGCTCTTAGGGAGGGTCACACCATTATACCGATGATTATGACAGAGACTCTGAAGTCGGCCATATATTGCTGCACTTATCCGACAGAAGTGATTATAGGCAGCTCGGTCATGCTATACGTGTGGTTTATGTCACACTTGAGACTGATTGGCACTTTTAGACGACATGGGTATTGTTTCACCCATGATGCAACCAAGTCGTACTCCTTCCAGCCTGCGGAGTGTACAAATATTACATCTTGGTCAGCTTTCCTGGCAGGGATTGGAGATCCATTCGCTATATTGTCGTGTACATGGCTTAGTTCACCCTAAAACTTTATTACTCATGCTCCAGGCATGGATTATCTTCCTCTGGCTGGTTTGAGAGGCATGATTACCTACCATCCGCTGGCCGTGATGTGTCAGTTTGACCAGTTTTAGGATTTCCATCCATTTGAGGGGGAATCGAGTCAGCGCTTTGCTTCACGCCGTTTATCAGTGGAGGACAGATCCAGGTTGTATGCCTGTTGGGATCAGCGAGAGCTAACATCATTTTCGATCAGTTATTTAGGTTGTTCTGCAGAATATTCTGCATGGATGGAGACAAAGACTGCATCGACTGTGGTAGTATCCATAGTGCAGGAGACTGATTCCGACGATGTGGAGCCTATAGAGGAGACTGATATTCCCATCGAGGAGGACTTGACTGCTGGGTTGCCAGTATTTGTGATGGATTCTCCCACCATGAGTGCTACTGTCATTCAGCATTCATCATAGTATTTGGAGTAGAGTCTACATCTGATGACCTTTGAGAGAGATCAGACTAGGGCCTTGATGTTGACAGCTCTTGATGAGAGAGATGCAGCTCTATTAGAGAGAGATGAGGCTAGATCAGCCAGAGATGCAGTGATTGTAGAGTGGGATGCTGCCCTATCTACCCGGGTTGTGGCCGTCACAGATAGTACTTCAGTGAGATTCCATATGACTGGCATCCTTGCCGATATGAGTGCATACATCGATGAGCATCATGCCACCATGCAGTTAGCCTCTGGTCAGCTAGCTCGTGTAGATACCATTGGGCATGAGCTTGCAGATTTACCTCCTTCTTCGGAGAGGGATGCTATGTTAGATTTGATAGTCCGCATACACACAAATTCGTAGATAGACTTGTATTTTTCCTGCACAGACTAGTTTAGCCATTTTGTCATGTACAACACATATTGTATATATCAAACAATATTATATATGGCAGAGAAATATATTTTGATTTACTTCCCTTTTAGTTATGCCTTGATACTTGCTTGATATTTTCCTGTTTCTTCAGGGCTTCTGATCTTGATGCATTTTGATCTCATCCTTGATGTGTGGACATTGAGACGTCAAAGGATCTTTTAGAATTGATCATTGATCTGTGTGTATCCCTACCATCTTTGGTGTCTTGGGACTGGTTTCTGTATGGAAATGTGGAGAGGAGTGTGGCTTTTCCTCTCTGAGATTGACCGCACCATAGATGGTCGCCAGTACTTCTATTTGTGAGAAGCCTAGTTAATTCCACCTCTTATGGATTGGTGTTGCTCCTTGAGGCACAACCGTAGTTTAGATGGTCACCGAATCACCTATTTGTGAGGAGAGGTTGGGTAATTCCATCCCTTTGGTCTGAAGCCGATGAAATGTAATGGATTGAAGGTTGATCCCAGTACCGTGTGATGAGTATTTTTGTTCTGGTAGGGGTTAGACTAAACTATAAATGGCTGCCTACGTACTCCTATTGAAGAGGAGATCAAGTCTATGTAGTTCGAACTTGGTGTAAGAGCTTCAACGCTGAATGTGAAAGGCAGATGGGTGTAGAAGCTTTATTGATGAAGAAGGGTGTAGAAGTGTTTTTTTGGTTTTTGTTTTTGTAGAGAAAGGGCAGAAATGTTTTTGTTGTTTTTTGTTTTTTGCGATCGGGCCATATAGAATATGGTTGCCTACGTACTCCCGTGTATCAGGGAGATCAGGTCGACGTAGTTCACCCCTCAGGACAAATTGCAGCCAAAGAGAAGTATAAATCCCATGTGCAGGCTATACTGCGGGGAGAAGAAATTTGATCCCATGATTGGGACAAACTGCAGGTGTGGAAAAAGTTTGATCCTGTCTTCAGGGAAAACTGCAAGCGTAAAAAAGTTTAATCCCGTCTTCAGGATAACCGAAATTGTGTGAAAAGTTTGAAATGAGGTGAAACCAGGCTGCTAGTTTGAAGTGTATGTTTCCGTGAGGGGCAGAAGAGTTTGTAAAAAGAGGGTTAGAAAACTGGAATGACTGGTGATTTGATGATTCAAACCAGGATATTTGTTTGATGGAAACCTCAGAAATAGTACCGTTTTACAGTGTCTGTGTTGATAAGCTGTGGAAATTCATTGCCATCCATTTCCTGTAGTCTGAGAGCGCCTCCTGTCAATACCTCCTTAACAACAAACAGGCCTTCCCAATTAGGAGCGAATTTTCCCTTAGATTGATCTTGGTTGTCATGATCTTCTTCAAAACCAAGTCATGTTGTTTGAACTGCCGTATTCAGACTTTCCTATTGTAGGATCTGGCGATCCTTTGCTGATATAACTGACCATGGAAGATAGCCGCGGTTCACCTTTCGTCTATTAGAGACAATTGGTGATACCTGTCTTGTACCCATTGGTCTTCATCCAACTGAGCATCCATCAACACTCTGAGGGATTCCATTTCCACCTCTACGGGAAACCGCTTCCATCCCATAGGCTAATGAGTAGGGGTTGCCCAAGTGAAGAAATCGCATGGAAGTTCTGTTGGCTAATAAAGTCAGAGGCAAGAGGTCAGACCATCCTTTGTGATTGGCGAACATTTTTTGCATGATCTTCTTGATATTTTTATTAGCCGCTTCAACAGCACCATTCATCTTTGGATGGTAGATGACGGAGTTAAGGTGTTTGATGTGGAAGTTACTGCATAACTCCTCCATCATTTTGTTGTTGAGGTTTTTTGCATTGTCTGACTTAATGACCTCTGGTTGTCCATATCGACAGACGATATTGTTTTTGATGAAAGCAATGATGACTTCTTTGGTAACCCTGGGGAAGGAGGCTGCTTCTACCCATTTGGTGAAGTAGTCGATCATGGTGAATATGAATCGATGTCCATTACTGGCTTTGGGCTCAATGGGCCTGATCATGTCCATTCCCTACATTGAGAAGGGCCATGGCGAACTCATATTGTGGAGTTCCCTTGGAGGGGCGTGGATAGCATTCCCATGAATTTGGCATTGATAGCACCTCTTGATGTGATCATCACCATCCACTTTGGAGCGTAAGCCAATAATGCCCATTCTTTGAATCGCCATTACCCTTCATCGGGAAGTATGTTTCAAGGGTTTGTAGTCCCACAGCAGAGGTGCAAATGCGGTTGATCTACGATTCCTTGACCTTTGACAGACTTTTGCGTCACATAGACGATGTCAAATTGCTGTAAGATCAACTGCCATCTGGACAACCTACAATTCAGTATGGGCTTACTAAACACATAGTTGAGAGGATCCACGCGGGATATGATATGGGTTGTGTGACCATGGAGGTAATGATGTAACCTCATGAAAGCCCATGCTAAAGCACAACAAGTCTTATCAATCAGAGTGTACTTGTGTTCACTACTGCTGAATCTTATGCTGAGGTAATAGATAGCTCATTCTTGGCCTCTATCATGTTTTTGCCCCAGCATATAGCCCATGGCATTGTCATTAATGGACAGGTACATGAATAGGGGAACATCATCCCTGGGTGGTACCAAAATAGGAGCATTAACCAGCTGCTCTTTAATGGTAAGGAAGGCTTTTTGACACTCATCGTTCCATCTTATGGAGGAGTTCTTCCTTAACAATTTGAAAATGGGCTCACAGGTTGCCGTGAGTTGAGAAATAAACCTGCTAATGAAGTTGATTTTTCCCAAAAATCCCCGTATTTCCTTCTCTGTCTGAGGAATGGGTATTTCCTTGATGGCCTGAATTTTGGTGGGATCCAGTTCAATCCCTTTGTGGCTGACTAGGAAACCTAGCAACTTGCCTGATTTAACGCCAAAGGCGCACTTAGATGGATTCAACTTCAAGTTGTACTTACACATCCTTTTGAAAAGCTTTTTGAGATGGTCTAAGTGGTCTTCCTCCTTTCGAGATTTGACGATGATGTCATCCACATAGATCTCTATCTCTTTATGCATTAAATCGTGAAAAAGAGCCATCATAGCTCACTGATAGGTTGCCCCGACATTGATGAGGCCGAATGACAACCGTCTGTAGCAAAAGATTCCCTAAGGCATGATGAAAGCAGTTTTCTCACGGTCCTCCTTAGCGACCATAATCTGATGGTACTCTGCGAAGCAATCCGCAACGGTTTATATGCCGTATTGAGCAGTATTGTTAATGAGAATGTGGATAAAGGGTACGGGAAAGCTATCTTTAAGGCAAGCTTTGTTCAGATCCCGGTAATCCATGCAAACTCGCACCTTTCCTCCTGGTTTAGACACGAGAACAATGTTGGATATCCACTCCAGATATGTAGACACCATGATAATGCCAACTTGAAATTATTTCACAATTTCTTCTTTGACTTTTAAACTCCACTCAGGTTTCAATCGCCTGAGTTTCTGCCTAACTGGCTTGCATCCTTCTTTAATGGGAAGGCGATGAAGAACAATGTCTGTGGAAAAACCCACCATGTCTTCATGAGACCATGCAAACACATCTTAGAATTGGGTTAATAGCGCAACCATGTCATTCTGTTGGTTTGGGGTAAGATCTGAACCAATCTGGATTAGCTTAGGATTTTCTAAGGTTCCAAGATTGAAAGAAGTGGTTTGATCAAGGTTGGGTTTAGGTTTTTCTGCGACCCATTCCTTAATTTCCTGAGGTGTCTCAATGTCCTCTTGTATTTCCATCAAGTCTGAGTCCAACTTTGCATCAAATTTACAGTCCTTGTGGAGAAAAGGCACCTCATTAGAAAGTACAGGCACATCTAAATTCAGAGTTCTGAAACAAAATATGCTTTCACTTAATATATGAAACTGTTTAATCGTACACAAGTGTTAGCATGTACTAATAAAATAACTACTAATACTGTATAAAAAAGTAAGCAATTAAAGTTATCTACAGGGCAGAGGGATTTTTCTACCCGTTTTACCCTCGTCGACCAATGCATGGAGTGCTGCTCCAATTATTGATGGCAAAGTCCTGATGGATTGCAGTGATGGAGGGATTGTCATTGTCCTCCTTCTCCAGAATGATAACCATGACATCTGTGCAATCATCGTCTGGGGTGTATCTGTTTGTATGTTCATCATGGACAATGATGTGTATGCCTGACATCATCAAGGCGATGTCGTCATTTACGTTTACATTCCTTTCTTCCACTTGAGGATCGGGAATCGAACCTCTTTTGCTTTAAATGCTTGGTTTGGGAAACAAAGATAGCCATAACATGGGTTGGCACCTTCTTTGGAGGAGATGTCGGTTCATGCAGTGCGAGATGGAGAAAATCGCAGTGTGGCAGAAGCTTGAGGAACCTGTTTGTGCTTATGAGGATTCCTGTGACTGAAACTGGCAGAATAGCCTAGTCCGGCTGTCCTAATTTGACTGGACAATTGAATAAGGTTCTTATTACCACATTAATTTTACCAAGCCCTTGTCAGCCGATGACCCAATGACATCATTTTTTGGTGGTGAAAGCGCATATAACCTCGGCAGAAATATTGGGTATGGGAAGTGGCGCTCCAATAGGATGGTATTGCGTCTCCCCAATAGCAGGTTATATCCTAAATCTATCTTGAGGATGTGAAACGATACATTGAATGTATTTAGACCAATCTCAATTGGCATCTCAATCTCTCCGACAAAATTTCTCTGGGATCCATAAAAAGCTTTGATAACCGTATGGCTGCTTCGGATCCTTTTGAGATTTGATGTGGAGCTTCTTTTAAGCTTAAAACCACCTTGGCTTCATTATGGCCCATAGTGCGGAGGAATGTTTCAATCTTCTCCATGGGAATCTTCCCCTTTACTTTGATGGCAGGCTTCATCACCCTCTGAGGAAGATATAGTGGATTTTCCTTCGATACTGTAGCAGTAGTATGAGATGTGGATCCTTCAGCTTTTCCATAATTCCATGGAACTTTGTGTAAGCTGACAACAGGATACTGTGGTCTGAAGGGTAAAGAAATTGGCTCTGGTGCGGCCACTTTCAAAGGATTGTCAGTGTGACGCCCCCAAAATAGGTATACATCATCCATCTTGAGTCACCAAATACATGGTACAAAATTCAAATAAAACTTAATTATACAACAGTCGTGTAAAATACGACAAAACATAATCTAAGAGTTTTAATAAGAATATTGTCATCTAGACAATATCCACACTCAATGGAGTCATCATTACATTTATTATCACACTATTTAACAGAATAGTGAGGACTACTAATGCAATCATCTGGACCGTCAATCCGTTCCCCGACTAGTCCCGGCTACGTTCTCATTTCCTGAGGAGAACAGTGAAAGAAAGGGTGAGCTCAACTAGCCCAGTAAGAAATATTATAACTAAGATAATGTAGAATAAATTATCATTAGTCTTCAGCAATGTTAAACTGATAAAATACAATAGACATTGCGACACCCCCAAAATAGGTCCAATCCATCCAACCTATTCTGAGTTGCCAAATACATGGTACAGAAAATAACTACAACTTTATTATTACAATTGTCATGCAAAATACAACAACACATAAACTGTGAGTTTTAATACCAACTGTGACTCATGTCCCAACTATGGATAACACCTCACAGTGATACCTTACATAAAGGTACAATCTAGAACCGTTTTAGAAATTAAAATCTTTGGGAAGTGCTCAAGGAAACCTTCGTACATAGGAGGCCATGAATCTAAGTTATGATAGATATCATATGTCCAGAGAATTATCCTTGGTTGATCCAATAGACCCCAAAGAAAAATGAGAAGATTACTATCATGTTCCTTCCAATGGCGAGTCTTCTCTTGACATATAACTATCTCCACCGTCTACGATTGAACATTATGTTTCAACCCAACTCCAAGATCATATAGGTAGTGCCCGTAGATATACTCAGCAAGTGGATGTGCACAACCCTTTCTTATGATAACACGAGATTATATGTCATTAGACATCTTGTATGATAGTGGCAAAACACCCTTCCGAAGTTGGGTTCACCTCACCCTATTGTTGTTCACCAAAATCAATTATTAAGTGACGTATAATATACGACACACACATCTTAGGTTCTCAATACAATTATATATTGTATGTCATGCCATTTTATAATGTGTTGAGAAACTTTGATAGTCTCGGACCACCATACTATTCCCCTGTTATCCCCGCTCGACCCAGCTACACTCTTATTACCTGAATGGAATTCTGAAGCAAAAGGGTGAGCACAACTAGCTCAGTAAAGAATATTATGACTAAAGATAGTTAAATTATCAATAGCCTTCATCAGTAATAAATCAGAGATTTAGGATATATGGTAGATGATAAAACTTTTCAACCATAGTTGCAGCGGAACGAGCAATCCATTAGAAGAGTCAAATAGACCATAAAGTCTATTATCTTCTCCATATTAAAAGTCCACCAACAATGCTTTAACCCTGTAACATTAATCAACAGATCCTGTTCACAGTCATGTGAATAACTCATAATCATAATTGTAGTTCTAATTTTCTCTTTTCATCCAAGACGAAGATATTTTTCATCACATGTCTTTACCTGAAACATCAAAGATCATGGTTATACCAAATCACAGTTCCTGTTCATAATCATACTAATAAGTTCATCTTTGCACTACGGGCCAACAATATTCATCAACAGTTCATCTTTGCACTACATGCCATAGATATTCAACAAAAGGTCATCTTTGCACTACAGGTCAAGGATATTCATCAATAATTCATCTTTGCACTAATGGCTAAAGATATTCAATCAACAAGTCATCTTTGCACTACGGGCCAAAGATATTCAACAACAGTTCATCTTTGCATTACAGGCAAAAGATATTCAATCAATAATTGATCTTTGCACTACAGGCCAAAGATATTAATATCTCAAAGAAACATACAATCATTTCAGAATTTATATAAATCATAATTATAATCATGTTGATCAATTCACCTTTGCACTTAAGCTAAAAATATTCAATTGTAAATTCAATGGTCATGATCATACCAGTCAACGATTCAACTTTGCACTACTGGCCAAAGAGAACCCATAGTCACGATCATACCAATAATCTACCCATCTTTACACTTAAGTCAAAGAGAAATTTCATCACCAGGATTATAAAAATGTTATATATGATAATAAAAACAATATGATCAACAACTACATTTAATTTCAAAAGTAAGATTCATAAATCAAGGATTTCATAACACCTTAATCCAAATGTTATAAATCACTTAATAATCTCATAATCTAATATTATTAATATTATCACAATATCTTAATCATTTCTTAAACTTATAAACAATTTATTTTAATTGTTTACACTTTACTAATTAATGCATTTAATCATACTAAAATGCCAAACTCATAAGATTTCATCACCAATAACTAACAACCTCATCAAAAATCTGCATATACCATATATAGGATTCCCAAGCAATAAAATCCTATTTTTTAATTTTGTTACTTCACATAACATATTTAATTTATTTATTCATAACTAGTCCATTTTCATGGAAAATACCAAATCGTTTCAAAATATTTCTTTTCGGGATTTAGCATAATATAGTCCCATATTGAACATATATTTTTCGGGAATTTTTTAAAATTCATTTACTATTTTCACATGGTCAAAACTGCCGAATATTTAGACATTTATCATAAATTATACTTTTGTCCAAAAATTCTGAAATTTACAGAATATACTGATGTTATATAGATGTACTCCCAATAAAAATTTCACCAATTTTGGAGTTAATCACAAGGAGTTATAAGGGTTTACTTTTTAAATAGTCTTTTCTCATAAAATTCATAACTCCTAATCTATACATCCAAAAATTGCCATTTTTGGATACAATCAATAAAACTCATCAAATTATCATTTCAATTTTTTCCAGAATTTTTGAAGGTCGGAAAAATTATGAAACATGAAAAACATAACAACCCTTAAAATCCCTTACCTCGAAAGAGCAGTATTTCTGACCGGAATGTAAAGCCGAAGGAAACTTGCACTGAATAGAAACTCTCAAAGTATCTATATACTCACAAAATACACTTGATAATATAGAGAGAGAAAGGTTATGTTTTTTGTGTGATTTTCAATTCTAACTTAGCCCTCTATTTATAGGAAAATGTTAGCACGTCGAAGTAGACTTGACCTGCTACCTGATGGCTTAACCTGCTACTATTGCCACCCACCACATTTGAAATATAATTTTAGCATATTTTTTCACCAACAATAGGTGGGGCCCACGCATTCTAGAATTTTCCACCAAAATGATAAATTTCAAAACTTCAACAATTTCTGAACCAGTCACCTCTTAAAATTCATAACAATTTATACGTTCATTTTTCACGGTTCAAAATTTGTGGACATATACTCAACTTATATATGTATAACATATCCATAAATCACAACGATCCAACAGTCGGATTAAAAATTATAACTCACGCAATATATCATAAAAAAATACTGATTTAATTTTTAATACCTCTATTCCGACAAAAATACTGATAAAACACCTCAACATTAATTCCTTCATTTATAACCACATAAAAAAATCTATCATTTATATCCACATCAAATAAATATTTTCTTATCATATAAATTAATAATTAATTATTCATAAATAATATTACAGAATCATAATTATGACAACCAGGCAGTACCTAGGAAAGAGGGGGCTTACCAATAAGGATTTCTCCTTATTGGCACGCAATTAGGTGAACAAACCTCTCCTTGACAGAACTTTCTAGACATTGCCAATAATGCTATCTAATAATATTATTCAAATAATATGAAATATTGATCTGATAATGGGAAATACTGTGTAGTGACAATTATTGAAACAACAATAATATAAACTATCAACGCAACAATTATTGAATCAATAAAATAAAATATTGAACAGTAATTACTGTAACAATTATTGAGTAGTGCCTTCTTACGTATAAATCAATAATTCAAAAATACTGTGCAATACTACTGTGCAACCACGCGTATTACTGTATTTTAACCACCGTGTATTCCAACAGTGTTAACGGTAACAACTACGTCGTTATTTATAAAAACTCAAACTTGTCGTTTTCTTCATCCGACAGTTATTCTGTTATGGGGCCCACAAAGGGCTGCGCCGTCGTATGAATATTCCCCGACAATAATAATATTCCACGATCAAACGAATATTCCCCAATAGAAATGAGTATTTTATAACTACTTGTTTATTTTGAAAATTTTTATATATATCATCCTTAATTTTAACTTTTTTTTAATCAATTTAACCATTTACTAAATAATAATTATAAGAAAAATTGAATAATTTATTTCATAAAATTCGGGGTCTTACAGACATCAAGTTTAACTACAGCGGAATAAGCAATCCATTAGAAGAGTCAAGTAGAGCATGATATCTACTATCTTCTATGATTTAAAATGTTTTCATCAATTTTTATCACTGAGACTCTACTTAATAAATAAACCACATCATCGAGTCATCCCTGCACTACGGCCAATGATATTTATTAAATCATCAATGGTCATGACTATAACGAATAATCTCTGGTCATAATCATACCAAAAACTGTCCATCAATGCACTACAGGCTACTGAGGACTTTTACCACATCATTTATAACATTACAGGTCATGATTATACCGAATATTCCTGGTAATAATCATACCAAGTCCATCTATGCACGTAAGCCAAAGATGACTTTCATCACAATATAAGCATGAGGATGATGACAATGACATAATAATTCAATAAAACAAGTTCAAAAATAAATTTTAAAGATTTATAAGTTAATTTATCTTGAAATCAATTCCGTTCAAATTGTCAACATGATACTGCTTTGTGGAGTAAAATTCAAGAATGCTCAGAAGAATATTTCCATGAAAAGATACCGGATGAAGCACAAATATCCAGGATATTCTACTAATTTCATGGAGTATAGAAGCCAAAACTTTAACCAAATGAGTATCATAGAATATATGAAATTGCAAATGATTTTCACCCGCCATGCGGTAATCCACGTAGACAGATCATTTCCACAATTTAATAAGGAATGAATACGAAGGATCATTCACCATGCATGTGATAATCCACATAGATAAGTTATTCCAATGTAATAATAAAGAATGGAACGAATGTCATGCGTAATCCGCATGCATGGGATATTCCAACGAATAATAAAGAATGGAATAAATGAAGAATTCACCATTCATTCGATGAACCGCATGCATGAGTTATTCCAATAGAATAATAAAGAATGGAACGAAGTCTTCAAGCGTAATCCGCATGCAGATGAGGATATTCCAACAGAATAATAAAGAATGGAATAACATAAGAATTTCACCATGTCTGCGGTACTTCGCATAGACATGTTATTCTAACATAATAATAAAGAATGGAATAACAAAAGCTCTCTTCATGAATACGAAAGAAATAATACCCCTTAACTTAGAAAGAAACTGTATACTAGAGTAGAGAGGTAACAGACTTCTCTTCTTCGTTTTCTCTATAATTTCTCTCTATAATAATTGCTCTATAGCTTTAGTGAATTGGTGAGAAATGAAGGAAGAATGAGCTTCCATTTATAGGAAAGTATAGTTTTGATAATTGCACGTTTTGGGGTTCGAAATATTACAGTACAATACCTTCAACTTTTCTTTCATTTTTAATTTAGTCCCGCAAGTATTATCAAACTGCACACCACCTCCCTAATAGTAAATAATGTGAATCAATAGTTCAATCATGTGAATCAATAGTTATAATCATGTGAAAATATGAATTACAGTATAGTACCTCCATCTATACCTCTATTTTTAACTTAGTCATGCAAGTATTATCAATCTTGCACCAACTCCCCTAATAGTACAAGAATGTGAATCAATAGTACACACATGTGAACAAATAGTTATAATTATGTGAATTAATAGCAATTAATTACTCATTTATCCAGTTAGTTACCCGACTGGTCAGTATAACTTCCAGACATCAATTAATATCGAAATAAATATCGATTTCCACTAACACTAATAATTCCAACACAATGGAACTATCAATTTCATCTTTAATCAACACGAACTAATTCATCATTAATATTACAACTCACAATATTTAACAACCAAGTCATTCCCAGGAAAAAGGAGGCTTTCCGATAAGGATTTCTCCTTATTGGCGCGCAATTAGATGATCAAACCTCTCCTTAACAGAACTTCTAGACATTGTAAATATTGCAATTTAATAATATGAATAACTTTGTCGTCTCAATTATTGATTTAATAATATATCATATTATGCAGATGATACTGTGACAATAATCGAATCAATAATATGAGAGATATGATGCAGCAATTACTGTAGCAATAATTGAGTATAACTGAGTGACTTTTCATGTAAGCATCAATAATCAATATCGTGTGCTACTATGCAACCACGCGTATTACTGTACTTTTACTACCGGGTATTTCAATAGTTTAACGGTAAAACTTTCGCCGTTATTTTTATAAAAAGATAACTATGTCATTTTCTAACTACGACAATACTTCCGTTGTGGGGTCCACCACGATAATTGTCTTGCATTGAATATTCCTATTAAAATGAATATTCCCCGACCAATCGAATATTATATAACCACTTGCTTTCTTTGCCAAATTTGTAAATATTACCCACAACTATAGCATTATATCAAATCCACACCATAATATTCAAAAATATATTTCAAGAAAATTATTCTTTATTCATAAAAGTTAGGGTCTTACAGTCAGCTCCTTTGAGTTGAATTTCTTGTATGGGAAATGATTTGACAGTCTCATCAGCCTCAGCGGATATAACTGCTACTGATCCCTTCCATTTGGTAGGACATGTATTCCCACTCTCGAGTAGCATGTTGTCATCGTCGCTTGATTGCAGGACACCGCTATCAATTAGATTTTGAATAAGGTGGCGGAGTGCCCATCATTCTTCTGTGCTGTGACTGCGAGAATATGAATGATATTGATATACTCCATCGGAGTTGAACTGTCTTGAATGGGGATTAATTGGAGGTAGAAGGGATGTAATTCTTCCTTCGTTGATTAGCATCTAAAATATCTCCTCCATAGGTTGGCCCAGACATGTAAATTCCCTTTGATTGGAAAAATCCCGACGGGCTTTAGCATTTGTTGTCTTTGCAACCTTATCCTCCATAGCTTCGCTTTTTGAAGGTGATGGTGGATCATTCATAACAAAAGAAAGGAGATAGGCATGCTCCTGGCTGACTAATTGACGTATGACTTAATGCTGATGGGTCACCAGTTCTGCCAATTGCTCAATTTTCTTGCAAAGAGCTTTCATCTTTCGTTCCATAGCAAATTGAAACTTTGCGTAATCCCATCTGTCAACACCGTCTTTGATGGTCTGAGATGATTCACCACTAAAATTGGAACTCTGTCATGCGCTCCAATTGATCATGTTGACCTATTCTTCTTTGTGTTGAGGAAGAGGGTTGTCTTGTATATGAGGCTGATCTGGTTTGGTAACCACGATCTCACCATTGTCTATCAAATCTTGGATCTTGTGTTTCAAGGCCCAACAATCTTGAGTATCATGTCCAGGTTCCCTGGAATGATAAGCACACTTCCGAGTAGCATCCCCCCCCCCCATTAGGGTTGGCCGGTGGAAGAAGACGTGTGATTTTCTTCTGAGTAGTCAGAAGAGCAAGAATATTCTCGAGTGAGTCCCCTAAGGGTGTGAACATTTGACTGCGCTTTGCTTCTCCACTTTTAGATAATAGAGGGTTTGAAGACTGTGCTTGGAAAGGGGAGTAGTTTCTCCTCTGTATAGGTATGTTCTGATTGCCTTTTTGACCTTGTAGTATCAAGGAAACATCTTCCTCTTTCTTTTTATGGACCCTCTGGGGGTTGTTTCCATAAGATCCGGACTGGATGTGCTCAGCAACTGCTTTAAGAGCGGCTAGGTCTTGAATCTTACCTGACTTCAATCCCATCTCAGCCATTTCTCCATGTTTGATCATTTTAGAGAATGGTTTGCCAATACCAGCTAAGACTCTCTCATAGAAAGGAGCTTCCTATATCTCTATGAAAGTCATGACCATTTCTGACTCTGTCATAGAAGGAATAACTTGAGTAGCAAGGCGCCTCCACCTTTGAGCATACTCTCTAAAAGACTCATTAGACTGTTTCTTGACCTTAGTAATCTGGTACCGATCAATAGCCATATGAGATTGAAAACTGTAATGAGTGAGGAAGGTGTGAGCTAGCTCTTCCCAGCTATAGATCTTTGAGTTGTCTAATCTGGTATACCATGAACGGGCTTCTCCAATTAGACTCTTCTGGAACAGCTGCATTCCGAGCTTCTCATTTTCCGCATAAGATCCAAGTTCTCCAATGAACACCTACAAATGTGTGTAAGGATCCCCTAACCCATTATACATTTCAAAGTCAGGGGTTTTGAATTTCTCTAGGTAATGAACACCAGGGAATATGCAAAGGACAGCATATGAAACACTTCCATGTGTTTCAATCCCTTTGAGAGCATGGATAGTTTCTTCCATTTGAAGTACCTTCTTCCTGATATCACCAGTGTCTGGATCTCCTTTGAGAGTGGTGTTTTCAGGGTCTTTGTTAGTCGTATCTAACTGAGGTTCTGGATTTGTTTTATCTAAACCTTGTGCTCCTACTTGTGTAGAAGATTCTGTATGTGTAGGCATCTTTGTACCCTGAGTAGATTGATGCAATTTTTTAGAAGAACAACCAAATCTATATTTTGTTTACTCAATCCGTCAATTTCTTCTCGAGAAACGGCATTAGACTGGTCAGAAGAAGACATGATTGGCTGTAGGCTCGTGGCCCTTTTGGATTTTGAGCGGGTAACAGGCCCAATTGTTTCCGTACAAAAGACTTATGTAGTTATGTCTTAGGGATAATGTAAATGCTATCATAATGTGTCCATTTTAGGAATATCATCCTGCAAAAATGGGCGTTATTTGATAGCATGTCATGTATGCACAAATATTATCCATATTTTCCATTACATATAGATGAACATGGATGAAATTACAAGTAAATGCTTTTACAAGTAATTGAAAATGGAAAGCATGAAGAGACTTTCCTCCGCGTTTGGTTTATCAGAGGTTGACCTATCTTAGGATTACTCTTACGGCTTTTTGTCATGAAGGTCCTCAGATCATCGCAATTTACTTGACGGGAAGTTAATCCAGTCTTTCAACTGGAGTAAATTTGGGTGGTGCCTTTCCTGAGCCTCGTTGGAATTAGTCTCCCTACGAGTCCAGTAATCAAACACCGATAGGATAACCTCCTAATGGAGGAACCACACAACATACATTCATATATAATGTGTCTTACCGTCTATGAAAATGATAACATATGTGAAGCACTAATATCACAGATAGATATTTCACAGTGCAATAATTAAAATGCATTCGTACACATTCATCATAAATTTAAATAATTCACACACAAGCATATAACAGTTTTGAAAAGCTTGTAGTAGCGGCTTAAGCGCTCTTACTGGAATCCCTTGCAGAGTCGCCACATGTCGACGTTGGGATTTTTATTTGTCCCTTTTCGTTACTTGTTCTTTGGTGTTCTCATGTTATGTGAGATTTTTTGAAAAAATAAGTGAAAAGGTCGAAACATGTATAATGTCCCATTGATTTGACTTTAAGAGTCTCCGGTTGGTGTTTTTAACTGGTTGCACCAACGCAACCGAAAAAGGTTTGCACATTGACCTAGTGATGTGATACTGCTAAACGTGTCTCTGAAACTGAGATTCATTTTGGGTTCGGGGGCGTGATTATGCGGAGGGAAGGTGTTAGGCACCCCCCGACATCCATGTTGGCACGGTGACCCCCACTTTTGAAGAAACTGTTATATGAATGTGTGTGTGTGTGTGTGTAGATCAATATGCAATTTATTTGGAAGTAGTGCGAGGCCTCGTTCGCACCTATATACAAAGGGTTTGAATTTGTAGAAAAATTCAGTTTTAAACAGAATATAGCAATGAAGTTTTGTGAAAGAGGTTTTTCAAATCCCGTGCTCAATAGTAATTGAGACCTTTTCATACTTCCATTTTATTATTAAATGTTTGGCTTATTTTCTTTTATTTTCGAGACGCGAAGCATCTTCGAGAAAATAATATGCAGCAATGTCGAACTCCTCATGGGCATGAAAGCCTTCTAAGGAAATTTAGACACCGTAAATAATGTATAAGCTGCTTACAGCTAAAAATGTCCATCACGGGAACCGAATCTAGATTCAGTAAACTGAATCTGTGATCACATGATTCCTAAACTCACATGAGGCTGCAGTTTATATAAAAAATAGTAAGCAGTTATATATATAAAAGCTGTAAATATATATACAGACATGATCAACCACCACAAAGCAACTTCATGGGGGATCGGAAATGTAAATATATAAAAGCGGTAAATATATTTATATAGACATGATCAACCACCACGAAGCACCTCCATGGGGGATCAAAAAAGTAAATAAAGCTATAAAAGATGATCAACCACCATGAAGTAAACTCCAGGCGGCACTAAATGTAAAGAAAGCAGTAAATACAATCAACCACCACGAAGTAAACTATAGGCGGGACTAAATGTAAATAAAGTAGCAAAAGGCCTCGAAGTAAACTCCAGGCCTGACAAAAATGTAAATATATATATATAAGCAATAAACGCTCTGGATGTAAAATCCAGGCTCATCAGACAGAGTCTGACAACAGTTTATATATATATATATATAAAAGCAAGTAAACGCTCCAGACATAAGTCTAGGCTCAATCGAGGCATAACTAGATAATGTTAGTCCATATATAAATATATACATATATAAGTATATATATATATAGACAGAAGTTAAAACCACGGACCGAAGTGCGGGCATACGTACACAACACAACTCTTAATGTGAAGAATAGTGTGTGTAAAGATGAAGAGAAAGGCTTTATAGAGTGTAAGAAGGCTTACTGTGGGCTGCCAAAGCAGGCTTCTATGACTCTAGATGTATAAACACTCAGCTCCCGCCAATAAAATATAGCTATATGTCAGCTAACAGATGTTTAAAATGAGAAAGCACTCAAGATGGGGTGTGTACAGAGCAAATTGGACAGGGCTTCCTCGCCTTTTTTCCTCTTACAAATGGCCACCCCAAGCCCTCTATTTATAGAGGGGGAGCCACAGGTGTCCCTGTGGCAGCCACAGATGCACCTGCGGCTGCCCGGGGTTCCCCGGGCTCCGCGGGTCCTGCCGTCTTAAAGTACGTGCACTGTGTTATCTACTCGAACTTGCAGAACTTCAATTCGAGCATCTGAACGAGGTGTACAAGACCTTCTTCGGACCGCTTTTGATGAGGGTTATGTAATCACATATGATTAGAGGTTGCACAAAGTTAGGAAGAGGGGACCATGCCCATGGTCTTCAAGCTTCAAATTCTATCCGGTGTGCTGCCACGCATAATAGTCACTCGGGATTGGAACTCTTTGGTTCTTGTGGGACATTGTTGTGTAGCAATGTATGTATGAAATGTGGAGACGGCGCGCAGGGGTTGAGGTGGCAAGATGACAATTTGACTCCTCACCGGGGTTATCTCCGGTTTGAGCTGATAGCAGATGTTGCTCAGGGTTACATCTGAGATTGGACTGCTGCAAGTGTTTGAATTCCGCAAGGTCATCTGTAAGTGTGCATGTCTTCCCGGTGTTAGCTCTGGGTGTTTGGTATGAGTGCCTCGGCAAGAGGTTTTAGATTGAAGCTGATCGTATGCATTTGAAATAAACATTTTCGGAGTTATCTCCGGAACTTCAACAACATTCCTTGGGGTTATCTCCAAGGACGAAACTCGGGATTATCTCCGAGGTTGGAATTGATACTCTTGGTGTGTGTTTCAGGGTTGAGATTGAACTTCTGGTAGTATCCGGAATGGATGTGAGCTGTCTTCCAGGGTTATCTCTGAAAGATGAAACTGCCCTCTTGCAATGTTAGTAATAAGTATGCAAAAAATTTCGAGTGTCTACAACCGTAATGTTACAAATGATATGGTAAAAGTCCTCATTGGCCCGTAGTGCATTGATAGACAAATGTTGGTATGATCATAACCATGCGTTCTCTTCGGCCAAGGGTGCAAAGATGAATTATTGTTTGACATGATTATGACCATTGATGAAAACACTAATATCCTTGGCCCGTAGTGCATGGATAATTCATGGTCGTGATACTAATGAATATCCTTGGCCCTTAGTGAATGGATAATTCAGTGATGTGGATTATTTATAAAGCTGAGTCTCAGTAATAAAATTGATGGTAAACTTTTAAATCATAAAAGATAGTAGATATCATGCTCTACTTGACTCTTCTAATGGATTGCTTATTCCACTGCAGTTGTTGTTCTAAAACTTGTTGTCTATTGTATTCTATTAGTTGTTATACTGTTGAAGGCTAAGGATAATTTATTCTGCATTATCTTAGTCATAATATTTCTTACTGAGCTAGTTGAGCTCACCCTTTTCTTTCATTTTTCTCTTCAGGAAATGAGAATATAGCTGGGACGAGTCGGGGAATGGAGTGATGGTCCAGGATAAGTAGCTATAGAAGTCCTCACTATTTTATGAAATAGTGTGATAATAATTATAATGAGGACTCCATTGAGTGTGGATATTGTCTAGAAGATAATATTCGTGTTAAAACTCTCAGCTTATGTTTTGTCGTATTGTACACGACAGTTGTATAATTAAGTTGTATTTGTATTCTATACCAAGTATTTGGCGACCCAAGATGGGTGATGTATACCTATTTTGGGGGCGTCACAGTTCGTATCAAAGCTTAGGGATATGATCCCTGGCTGAGATGTGAGACTAGAACTAGGAGGGGAGAGACAGGTAAATCCTTCGCTAGTATAACCTACCTAAGTTATTTGTTATTTAATTGGTCGGTCAGAGTATAGGGATAATATGTGGCATGTCAATTAACCCTTGTTTTGTGATAGTGTTTTAGAATGGAATCTGAAAAAGTTAAGATAAGCAATGAAGCACATGAGACCGTTGAGTCACTGACGATCAATAACCAGGATAATATGCATTAGGAAGGCAATAATCCTCGTGTAAATAACAACACCGAGCAAATGACGAACGATGGTATGTTTAGTAACTTTTTAGAATTTATGCAAAACCAAACGAGAGATACTCCTGTTCATAATGCAGGTGGAAACACTGGCAACTCACGGCTGGTCACCGCTAAGCAGTTCAAGGAGCTGGGACCACCGGAGTTTTTGAGAAAGCCAGACCCACTTAAGGCGGGGACGTGGATAAAGCAGATCACCAAGATATTTGATGTCTTGGAATGCTCAGAGGAGCAAAAAGTTCCCTTCGCCACCTTTATGTTGCGTGAAAAAGTAGATTACTGGTGGGAATCTATAAAACGTACCCAGCCTGCCGCACTCAAGATGTCTTGGGAGAAGTTCCAAGAATTGTTCAACGACAAGTACTTTTCCGAAAGTATTCGTCACATGAAGGAGGTATAATTCATCAAGCTGGAGCAAAATATTATGACCGTATCGTAGTACGAGGCTAAATTTGTGGAGTTATCCCAATTTGCATCCCATTTGGTAGATAATTAGGAGAGAATGACGTGAATGTTTCTGCGAGGTTTGAAACCCGAAATACGCCAATACCTCATTTCTCATAAACTTTGTTTATATTCAGATGTTGTGAATATGGCTCAGTTATTGGAGCGCGATAATGAGCCTGACCAATCAAAAGGCAATGACCAACAACACGATAATAATCGTACTAGTGGCAATGACCATCAGAACAACGATAACCATCGTTGAGGAAATTATCATGCTAGAAATGGTAACCACTTCGATGGCAATCATGGCCAAGATTTAACAATGGTGGAAAGACAGTAGCACCAGCACCTATTTCAAAGGAAGAAGAACGACCACCGATCGTATGTTTCAAATACGGCATGAAGGACACATCCTTCCAAACTGTACGCAGCAACCGTGTTTTAATTGTGGAAGAGAAGGTCACCTAGCTTGATTTTGTCGTGTAGTGAAGTCAAGTTCAACTGGGATGGTGACGCCAAAGGATGTCCCAGATAAGTCAAAGTTGGTAGTTTAAGTGAGAGCATTTGTTGAGGAACCCGAATGAAGTTATCATAGGTAAGTTAATCATAAACTCTTGCGAAGTCTATACCTTATTCGATACTGGTTCTACCTATTCTTTTATTTCTCCTATTTGCGCTCAACATTTAAATTTGACCCCAAAGAAGTTAGACTTTAACTTATTGGTTTAAACCCCATTAGAAGAAACCTTCGTTATATCCGTTGTTTATAAATCTTGTTTGATTCAAATCGACACCCTCACATTACCTGTCGATCTTAGTCCTTTAAAAATTTTTACCTTTGATGTGATTTTAGGAATCGACCGGTTAACTACTCATAATGCTAAAATTGATTATTTTCGTAAGGTTGTTAGCCTTCTTAACCAACCTGTTATGCGAATTCAAGTAACCAAACCACTAAAGTTAATCATTGTCATATTAAGCTATAAGTAAAGAGCCCTGAGACTTTCACTGGTGACTTCTAAGTGTTGGAATGCACCGAAGCCAGAATTTTCGTAGGGGAAGTCGTGAATAACGGTGGCAAGTTGATAGGGATCAATGTGACGTGCTATCCAAGTCTTAGATGAGAGTCACAGTTTTGAATGATTTTTCTATCGTTAATAAATTTCCTGACGTATACCCCAAAGAACTTCTTGGCCTACCCTCAGAGCGTGAAATCGAATTTTGTATTGACCCCAGTACAAAACCCATTTCTAAAACCCACAAGTATATCTTCACATAGAATGAACATATCATGCACCAAAGACATTGGCTCGAGCTGTTGAAGATTACGATAATACGATTCAATACCATCCTAGAAAAACGAACGTGGTAGCTAACACATTGAGTGGAAAATCGTATACAGTTACAAGTGTGACGTTGTTAACACAAAGACCCATTTCGTATGACTTACAAATGATAGGGATAGAGTTAAAGACTCTAGGGACCTACGTGATGATATACGAGTAGAATTGACTTTAATCGATAAAGTTAAAACCGCCCAAGCTACAGACCTGGAACTAATGAATATGAAGAAGAAAGTATAAGAAGGAGTTATTCTAGAAACAAGAATCGATGAAGAGAGGAAATCTCAACCCTCAATTTTATTGGTCTATTTGAAATCCTCGATCGAGTAGGAACAGTGGCCTATAGACTCGCCTTACCGCTAAGTATGTCGCGTGTTCATAATATTTTTCACGTATCAATGCTACGTAAATATGTGGACGACTCGAACCATATTATTAAATTTGAACTAGATGAGATAACAAAAGATTTAACGTATAAGGAGATACATGTTAAAATGTTGGATAAGAAGGAATATATTCTATGCTCAAAGGTTTTACCCCAAGAGTTAGAATCTGACGAGGTATCTTCACCTCTTCGGCATACCAGGTACGTACGTAAATTTCGAAGGCAAAATTTGTGACGCCCCCAAATTCAGGTACTTAAAACCCAAACTCGGTGCTTGACGATACCATTTCTATGAGCAGAATAATACTAATAATAATAATAATAATATATATTATCAAATTTAATTTATATATTATCAGAGTTTTCAATCCCAAGTACGAAACCTTTAAACATTCGTTACATGATAATTAATATACATCATCTTTATCCTAATAAAGTCTAGATATTCCATAAGATAGCATAAACATTCATTCAGCGACCTTCCCTTTTCCCTTGTTCTTGGCAGATCCTTCAGGTTATTCATACTTAGCTGAAAACATTTAAATTAAGTAAGGATGAACATTTGAGTTCCCAACAAGTAATAGCAAGCAATAACAGTTAGCTGAAAGAATTAAATGTTTTCTTTGAACGATACTTCTACAATGAATCAACAGTTGTGAAGTAAACTGAACCAATAATAAACAACATATCATTTCGATTTCAAAATTTTAAAACTACGTACTGACTATAAATGAGGATCAGTTGATAGACTATGAACATTGTTTTCTATTTTCGAAAAGGTTAAATAGAACTTCATCTGTAAACCGTCATAACTTATGGGCACGGGAGTGATCAGCCCGTTATGCCCTATATTGATCAATACTACATTCAAGGATGATATTTTCGTCCAGCATATCCGCCTTAGGCGCATAAAAGTTTACCATATTTGGGATGTTCATACAAGTCTAGAATCTGAACCAAAATAAATTGGTTGTATAATAATAAAGTTTTATCTTGTTTAACAACAATTTTAAATTTGTGTCTAGCCGGATCAAATAGCTTAGACGACTTTTAATTCAACGTATACATAATGGACAGCGATAAGTATGTATCAACATGTGATAAAATATAATGATTATACAAGTGAGGACACTTATATAACCATGTTTGGAAATTAACGATCAGAATATATATCTTGATCTACAATAATGAAATTAAGGAACTTGTACAACAAATTATAATTTAACAACTTACTTATACAGAATCATTGCATAAGTATATACAAAGGTTGAAATATTTGAATAATGAAAAGGCATAGCTCAGATATTATTTTACGCATGTCCATTGCATAAAATAAATGCAAAGGGTTAGATACTTGCCTTGTCTGCTACTTACAGAACTTAATTTTATCTTTTATATCAAGCCTTATCATTAATAAAATATTTTCTTATATCATAATATATTTTTAAATGATTTTCATGTATTAAAATCATTTTTAAATAATTTATTTATTATTTTAATTAAATAAATTAAATAACTTTAATATTTCAAAAATATTAAATATTTATGAAATATATTAAAAACTAATTTTTAAGCTTTAAAATAATTTTTGGTAATTTATTTTGTATTTTTAATAATTAAAAAATAATTTTCTATATTTATTTAATAAAAAATATAATTTTATAAATAAAGTGTCGCTGAAGACTGCCTATAACGACAGAACCGTCGCTATAGGTGTTCTTCATGTTCTTGATGAAACCCAGATCTGCATAAATAGTTTACCAGATGCTTACTTTGACCAGTAATTATTTAGTGCGTATTGTGTTTCTGGGTTAGATATTAATCAGATCTTGTAGTGTTAGTGTAAGACTACAAGTATCAAGCAAGTTCTAAGTCGGATTACAACACACATGAAAGATACAATGCCTTGAACAAGCTGTCAGAGCTGTTCTTCATTTTCTAGGTTACCCAAAAATGAAGAACAGTTCGACCAGCCACTTTTGGGCTTCCACAACTTGCTAATCGTGTAATGTTTTTGTGATTTAAATGTTGCAGTGTCTAGACAACATGCCAAGGAAGAGATCCATCACAAAACATAAACAAAACAACAACAGAATCACAAGATCCATGCTGGTCAAACCCTATCAGAGATCACGTTCTTGAGTTTTCTGGGTTACCTAGAAACTCAGTTCATGATCATCTGGCGTACTTTGACCAGCCACTGACTCCTATCCATTTGATGTTTAGGAGATTTTAAAGCATAAACATGTAGTAAAAATATCAAACTATAGACTAGATATAACAATAAACATAAATCAACCAACACAAGACAGATCCAGGAGCTTGAATATGTTGTCTGGCCCTTTTTGGGCGCTTTAGAGTTACCCGTAAATGCCCAATACGGCTTCAATCAACGGATTCGACCGCCGATTATCTTACAACTTAGGTCAGATCTAAGCATGATTTCAACTCCAGATTAAAGACCATACTACATACTATAAGTCAAAACTTTCAAAACACTAAAACATTACACAGAATGAAATCTATGGGGTTTGACATTCATTGTCAGACCACTATTTAAAGATTTTCCAGATAATGAAAAACTTCAAATTTAAGCCTGTAGATGTTATGGATTTAACATCTATCAATCCAGATCATCATTTTATACAACATAAAACATATTCTAACACTCAAACATAACATCTAACATAAGATTAAAGTTCAGAATATAGCTAGGGTGTTTATACCTTCAATGATCCAATTCTGATTCTAGCTTTTGATTTGGTTAAAGATGATAGTGGGGCTTGGTTTGTGACTGATATATCTTGATATTTTTGGAGGTGAGAGCTTGAGAAAGTTTAGATGGGTGTTGTGCACAAAATAAGCTAGCAAATGCCATTTCTCTCTCCTCCAATCTATTTATATAATTGAGATGCAATGAATCTAACTTGCAAGGTGTCAAAGAGGATAAGATTTAATGAATTTTAGGGCATGTGCTATAAATCTAGAGTGGTGACTTTGCAAGCTAGCTTATTAAAATAAATATACCAAGGCTATTTTAGTAAACTAACAAAGTATTTTAAGGGTATTCTTGTCCATGGTGCTTGAATCTAGGTTAAAATCAATAGATCTTAAACCTTAAGGTTTCCCAAATAATTTCTAGGGTTTAAAAATTTAAGTTTAAAGTTTAATAAAATTTTAATTGGAACTTACTAATTAAAATTAGGGTTTTTAATAGAAAATTAGGGTTTAAAATAATTAGAATTCCTTAATATCATTAGGGTTCACAAATTAACAATTAGGGTTTCTAATTAACATTATAATTTACTAAAATAATAATTAAGATTACCATTTTAGCAATTAGGGTTTACAACTAGTAATTAGGTTTTATAATTACTAATTAGGGTTACCTAATATAGAAATTAGGATTCCAAAATATTAATTTAGGGTTTTCCTAATTAATGTTAATATTTATTTCGATAATAATTGATTTTTGGAGGTAAAATTGACAAATCGAGTAATTAATCGGATAAATGAGCAATTAATTGCTATTAGTTCACATGTATATAACTATTTGCTCACATGAATGGAACTATTGATTCACATGCATGTACTATTAGTGGAGGTGGTGCAAGTTTGATAATACTTGTAGGACTAAATTAAAAATGGAAGAAAAGATAAATGTACTATACTTTAATAATTCGAGCCCCAAAACGTGCAATTATTGAAACTATATTTTCCTATAAATAGAAGCTCATTCTTCTTTCATTCTCACCAATTCACTAAGACTCACAAGAGCAATTATGGAGAGAGAAGATATAGAGAGAAAGAAGAAGAGTATTCTGCTATTTCACTATTCTAGTATCCAGTCTTCTTCTAAGGTAAGGGGTATTATTTCTTTCGTATTCATAAGGGATATTATTTTTGTTCAATATCCGTATGAAATAATATTTTCTTCCATACTCTGTAGTATGTAAGTAATATTATTTCGTTTCAGATTCCGACTTCTACACTCATTTTGTTAAAGTATTGCTTCCATGCTCCGTGAAATTAGTATAATATCCTTGAAATTTGCGCTTCATCTAGTATCGTTTCATAAGGATATTTTTCTGAACATTCTTGTTAAATTTTAAACTTTTCATGTCGGAGTACTATTCACAGGTACTATTCATTTATATGGCACTATTCATACGTACAGTACTATTCACAGAGTACTATTCATAAACACGGTACTATTCACAAAGTACTATTTATGGGGTACTATTCATAAAGTACTATTCATAAATTACTATTCATAAAGTACTATTCATGGGGTACTATTCCCAAAGTATTATTCACGGGGTACTATTCACCCAGAGTACTATTCATGATAAAAATTAATTTTTTTCGGTCTAAATCATTTTTGTTACAATATTATTTTTGAATTTTACTCCACAAAGTAGTATCATATTGACAATTTGGATATTATTGAATTCTGGATAAATTAAATTATAAATATTTAAAATTTATCATTGTTTTTAATTAATTGAATTTTTATATCATTGTCATCATCCTCATGCTTATATTGTGTGAAAGTCATATGTGGCTTACGTGCATAGATGGACTGTTGATTGGTATGATTATAACCAGGAATTATTCAGTATAAGTATGACCGTAATGTTACAAATGATGTGGTAAAAGTCCTCATTGGGCCGTAGTGCATTGATGGACAGATGTTGGTATGATCATAACCATGCGTTCTCTTCGGCCAAGGGTGTAAAGATGAATTATTGTTTGGCATGATCATGACCATTGGTGAAAACACGAATATCCTTGGCCCGTAGTCCAAGAATAATTCGTGGTCGTGATACTAATGAATATCCTTGGCCCGTAGTGCATGGATAATTCAGTGATGTGGATTATTTATTAAGCTGAGTCTCAACAATAAAATTGATGGTAAACTTTTAAATCATAGAAGATAGTAGAAATCATGCTCTACTTGACTCTTATAAGGGATTTCTTATTCTGATGCAGCTCTTGATCTAAAACTTGTTGTCTATTGTATTCTATCAGTTGTTATACTGTTGAAGGCTAAGGATAATTTATTCTGCATTATCTTAGTCATATATTTCTTATTGGGCTAGTTGAGCTCACCCTTTTCTTTTATTGTTCTCTTCAGGAAATGAGAATATATCTTAGTCTCCAAGATAAGTGGCTATAGTAGTCCTCACTATTCTATGAAATAGTGTGAAAATAATTGTAATTAGTACTCCATTGAGTGTGGATATTGTCTAGAAGACTGTAAGACCCCAACTTATTATTAATGAAATTTAATTTTCTCTATTTATTATTTTGAAATAGTAAGGGTTGATTTGATTAATGTGAATAGTTATGGGTAAAATACGCATAAATATTTCAAAATAAGCAAGTGGTTATAAAATATTCATTGTTGTTTGGGAATATTCGTTTGGTCGTGGAATATTCGATCGCTTGGGAATAATATTAATTTACGGTGCGGTATTTTGTGGGCCCCATAATGAAAGCGATTGGATTAAGAAAACGACAAATATAAGTGGTTTAAAATAACTACAGAAGTTGTTATTGCTAATTATCTTTGTTAAAATACTCGGTGTGGTTAAAACACAAGAGTTATTACCAGTATTGCACCAATTATTGATTCTTACATAAGAAGGCACTACTTAATAATGGTTACAATAATTATTGTTCAAGATTTTATTGATTTAATAATTCACGCATCGATATTTTATATTGTCATTGTTTCAATAATTGCCATTACACAAGATATTTTCATTATCGATGCAATAATTTATATTATCCGAATAATATTATTAGATAACATTATTGGCAATGTCTAGAAAGTTCTCGTATAAGGAGAGGTTTGGTCACCTAATCATACACAAGAAGGAGAAATTCTTATTGGAAATTCCCTCTCTGGAACCTACACTGGTCATCAATATTGTGATTTTGTAATATTATTTGTGAATAATTAATTATTGATTCATATGATGAGGAAAATATTGATTTTATGTGGATATAGATGGAGAAAATTTTAATGTGACAATTGTTGAAAATTGAAATTTTATCTTTTCCGATAAGATAATTCATTTAAATGTATTATTATATTTTAATAATATAATAATGGTGATATTTTTATAACGAATGTGGGATATATGAGTATACTGAGGAGGAAGAGTATTTTTGTTGCAATAAATGTTTAAAACATGTTAAACATGTCATGGACCCCATTTATTGATGAAATTTGATTATACTTTGTAAAATCGCTTGTTTGTGGATTTGGTCAATTACATTTGGAATTTGAAAAACTTTCTTCGCAAAGTTGTAGAGAATTGAATTTCCTATGAAAAGTCCGAGATTCGACTTTTTCCGATAAAGGGCTATTTATTGTGAATTATTGAAGTTCAAGTTCAAATAATTAATTTTTGGAAGTTTTAATTATTATTTTAAAGAAAACGTTTTTTTTTTTGCATTTAAGTGGGCTAACATGTGATATTAATTGCTGAAATCAGATCTTCAAAGGTGGGCTAAGGAAATTTATAATATATATTAATATTTTATTAAATTTTTCGCTTTTTGTGTTCTAAACATTTTCTTATAAATAGGTGCTTAGGTTAGAATTGAAAATCACACTTTAAATCAAGTTTTCTCTCTATATTATCGAGCGTATTCTTGTGAGTATTTTGAGTATATTTTGAGTATTGTTAGACAAGGTAAGTTCCCTTCAAAGACTATAAATTCAGATTCCAAATTTGAAGTACTTAATCTTTCGAGGTAAAGGATATTATTTTTTTCAGTAATGATATTATTTCTTCAATATCATTATGTTGAAATATTGATCCAAGTTTTTATCAAATTTGGAACTTTTGGTGTTCTGAGTTACTATTCACGATACTCTAAGACTATTCACGATATTTACACTATTCACGAATCTGTAATATTCATCGAAAAATGAAAAATTTTCTTTTCGTCCCAAAATATTTATTCTAGATACTAGCTTTGATTGTATCCATGTTTTGATCATTCTTGAATTTTACACCACTGTGATTATTTTTGAGGTATTTTTGGAAGTGGATAAAACAAAGTACGTAATCCTTAATCCTTAATTTTGTCATTTTGTTTCACTTTGGATTCGCTTTCTTTAAAAATATTTTTCATCATCTATGTCTTAAATGATGATATTATGGAATATCTTTTGGCCTGTAGTGCAAAGATGAATGATTTTCGAAGAATATCTTTGCCCGTAGTGCAAAGATGAGCAGTGTTTAGATGAACATGACTAATCGATGAATATCTTTGGCCTCAGTAGTGCAAAGATGAATATTTGATTCCGAGATATATATTGATTGATGTTACAGGATAAAAGATAGACGATGAACTTTTAAATTCATACACATAGAAGATAGTAGTTTGCATTCTCTACTTAACTCTTCTAATGAATTATTATTTCGTGCATGTAATATTGATTTAAAATTTGTTGTCTATTGTATTCTATTAGATTTTTTTCCTCGTTAAAGACTAACGATAATTTGTTGTATATTATCTTAGTCATAATATTCTTTATCGGGCTAGTTGAGCTCACCCTTTTCCTTTTGTTCCAGCTTTTCTTCTCGTGAGGCGAGAATATAGTGAGTACGTAGCCTGGGTATGGAATGAAAGTTCTAGAGAGAGTTGTTTAGTAGTCCTCACCATTTTGTAAAATAATGTATCAATAAATGTGATGAGGATTTATTTGAGTATATATATTGTCCAGAAGATAATATTTGTATTCAAACTCGTAGTTTTACCGTTGTAATAATAAAGTTGTAGTTGTTTCGCATTTATGTATTGACAACTTCTCGAATGGGTGATGTATACCTATTTTGGGGTGTCACAATTGGTATCGAGCTTAGGGATATGATCTCTGGCGGAGATCGGGGAATAGAACTAGGAGGAGAGACGAGTAAATCCTTCGCTAGTGTGTCCTACCTAAGCTTATTTGTTAGTTGGTCAAGATATAAGGATATTATGTGATATATTGATTTCCTTAATTAACCCTTGTTTTATGATAGTATTTGAGAATGTCGATCGAGAATATTAACAATGGAAATGAGATCGTGGAGACGCCTCAGACTCACCAACGAGGAGAACGTCAACAGTCGGGTAATGTTCCTCCCGTGAACAACACCACCTGAGCGGATGATGAACGAGGGGATGTTTAGAAGCTTTTTTGCGTTCATGCAAAATCGGGCGAGGAGACTCGTGTTCAAAATCTGTGGAGGAAATGATAGCAATTCACGTGTTGTCACAAATTCATGATTCAAAGAGTTGGGACCACGAATTTAAGGGAAAGCCGGATCCGATCATGGCGGAAACATGGGTCAAGCAAATTACCAAGATATTCGATGTCTTGGGATGCACGGAGGAAACGAAGGTTCCATTCGCCACCTTTATGTTCGTGGTGAGGCGGACTACTTGGTGGGAGTGCGTGAAGCGTGCATCCATCCACCAAGACTCAACATGTCTTGGGAGACGTTTTAGAAACTATTTAATGACAAATACTTTCCCCGAAAGTGTTCGCTATATGAAGGAAGTGGAGTTCATCAAATTAGAACAAAACAAATATGATGGTGTCTCGAAGACGAGGCAAAGTTTGCAGAGTTATCCGTGTTTGCACCTCATTTGGTGGAGAATGAGGAACGATGTGACACGGATGTTTCGAGAGGTTCAAACCCCAAGATACGACAATATCTCATTTCTCATAAATTTTCTCTCTATTCAGATGTTGTTAACAGGCTCAATTGTTAGAGCGAGATAATGAGTATGTTCGACAAGGACCATAACTTGAGGATCGCACTCGTAGATAGCAATCAATGTAATAATGATAACCAATGGAGAAAGAAACAGGGGACAAAATGGTAACCACTCCGTGGTAATCATGGCCATGAAAATAGAAGAAGCGAGTCGGGAGGAGATTTTAAAAGAGGAGATTTAACAACGACCATGTGAAGACGACAGCAGTCTTCGGGCAACAACCGGTTCTAAGGGAGGAGAACGACCACCGGTCATATGCTATAAATGCGGAAAAGAGGGACATATCGGTCAAACCGCCCACAATGATTCAAGGTATGCTATAATTGTGGAAAGGAAGGACATATCGCTCGAGATTGTATGGTAGAGAAACCTAGTTCAATGGGATCGGTGACTCAAAAGATCGTCCGTAAAAGTCAAAGTCAACTGCCCGGAAGAGCGTTTGTTGTGACTGGTCAAAATGCGAGGAACTCAAATGAGGTGATCACGGGTAAGCTATTTATAAATTCTTGCGAAGTTTATACCTTACTTAATACCGGTGCTACCCATTCATTTATCTCTCCGCATGTGCTCAACGTTTAAACTTGACTCTAGGAGAAATTAGACTTTGACCTATCGTGGAAACTCCGTTAGAGAAACTTTCATCACATCCATCGCTTATAAATCTTGTTTGATTCAAGTTGGCACCATCACCTTACCCGTTGACCTTATCTCTTTAAAGATACTTGCTTTTGATGTGATTTTAGGGATTGATTGGTTAACTACTCATCATGCCAAAATTGATTGTTTTCGTAAGGTTGTTAGTTTTCATATTCTAACCAACCTGTCAGATTTAATTCAAGCAACTAAACCATTAAAATCAATCATCGCCATATCTAATCATAAAGCTATTCGCTTATTGAAAAATGGATGTCAAGCTTTCTTAGCCCATGTTATGGATTTGAATAAAGACACGCCAAATTTGAATAATATTCA